>CALYDF020002096.1:0-83658 GCA_944474145.2 Dicrocoelium dendriticum | reverse complement strand
AGTAATCGCGTTAAAACTCTCTACTAACTTGTAGTCAAAAAACCAATCTAGAGGGCTGGTTAAAGGAGCCCGAAACTTGAATCTCTCTACTAAGCATAAGTAGTTTGTAGAACAGCGAACTGGTTGGTGGCTGAGCGTGAAGTTGTGCCTCCGAGGTCGAATCCTACCTTCTGCACGACGGTTCCATGCCTATTAGTGTGGAGAATGATGCGCGCTGTATTGTAGTTACTAAATTAGCCAGTCATACCATCATCGCCACCCACGGTTGTGGGCTCGGATCAGGGAGTAGTCGGAGGAAGGCATGCTACTTACGAGTTCCAAATCAACAAGTTATCCGTCTATTGCTCTTTCCCATGTGTTGCGGTTGTGTAGCTGAGCCTAACTGTGGTAAAGCATCCTTTACGTGTCAGAATTGTCGACGGCAAGGATATCACGGCCTTCTCAACTATCTTCTGTCGGATTGGTTATGTTACACGTGCTCTTTCTCTTCGCTTAGCAGGGGATGCTTAACATCTTTGGGTTTCATGGTGCCTGTGAACTTGGCGGCGAGATCGTTTGATTTCAAGTGTTTTTCTTTCGTCTGCTAGTTTTCACTGCTTTCGGACAACACAAGGACCATCCAGATTAAATCTTTGAATGAAAATGGCGTCTCTTTGTGTATCTTCGTGGATCGCTGACCACATTGGCCATATTACGAATGAACATGTTAACGGAAACTAGCGTTAAAGCACGCATTTAAGATCGAAGACCGGCCCATTGCCCGTTACTTTAGTGGAATGTGATCAACACCCACTTAACCCATACTTATGCTACAAACGGGGACATTTAGCGTTAAACCTCCATGTCAAAATACTTCATGGACTTTGTGCTCCGACTCAAATGTTTAGCTAGCATGCTAAGTTTGTACCCTTGTTGCAGTATGTCCACATGGTTTCTTGCAGCACTTTTGCAAGCCAAGTTTTTCCCCTCTCTAGTCCACCTTCGTCAGTCCATTATTGCGTATCCGTTCCCCTCTCTTTTCAGGTCTCGAGCCCTCTGTGTTCCGTGCACATCGGCAGGTGCTTCGAATATTCTACTCACCTCCACCCCCACACACACCACTGAATTCACTGGGTCCATCCATCGTGAATCCTCCACAGCCTTCAGATATATCGCCTGGGAACCACAGCGACTCGCGAACCGAAGCAAAAACTTCACAAACCACGATACGACCACAGCGGGTACGTGTGATTTTTCACTCGGCTGTTTCTCACTTTTCATATTTTATCCATGCTAGTTTGAGCGCTTCTCTTTAATACCTAGTTTCTATCGATAGTATGTTATTTCACCATCGACTCCCATATCTCTCGAACTAGTGTTATCCCAATCCATCGTTTGATTCATTATGCTCATCGTTGACAGAAATATCTCCCTAGTATGGAGAATGCTATTTACCTGGCTGGGCGGTTCGTTAACCAGACTATGCGGCACAGTCAGTGTGCAACTTCCACCATAACGATTGATTGCCTGCAAGCGCGCATCCTCGTCTGATGCACCGACAGTTTGCATGGGCGGAAACCAGCTGTCGCAGCTGTCGCAGTTGTCTCATTTCTTCACTATTCCAAGGATTCGATTTAACTATCTTTTAACTCATTTGGTGTCAGGAGCAATTGTCCACCACTTTAAAAGACATATAAACGAGGCAAATGTAAGCCATTCTCGACGAGGAGGAGGCGGCCTCCAAAATCTGAAGACCCCGAGAATCTTCTGGTCTTTTTGCCAGCGATCATAACTGCGAAGCACTGCTCACACACCGGGTGACACCATTGTGTGCGCAACAATGAAATGTGTCAGTCCGTTAAGGCAGAAGGAGTTGCTTTGAGTCTTACGCGTTTTACATGTTGCCGCACACACCGTCTCATAATTTTCGCAGAATCTAAGATGGCTTCAACTTTGAAGTTACATTCCGACCAAGGCCGGTCTCCCCTCCAAACTGTAGTCCACGCACCCGATCTTGCGTTTAGTTCAAAACCTTACAGAACGCCACTTGGAAAGCCATCAGTCGGATCACATGTTTGTGTTTTGCGGGACACAGTCGCCTACGGTGTTGTGCAGTGAAATCCGCAAGAATGCCGCCTTATCTTCCCACAATGGCCGTCTGTGATTGTGCAGTATGGATAAACTGTAAGCACCCTGATCCTGAACACTTGCGAGACATATCCTCGGGTTAAGTCTGTAACTAATCACAGCGTGGAAAGCGAGGCGGACCGCCAACATCGAGTCTGGAGCTCAGTGACTTTATTTTCTACTGCTGAGTCAATGGTTGTTCGCCTGCAACAGCACACTATCCCAGAAGCAGTGAACAAAACACGGTCTTCCTCGGTACGTTTGCATTTACCTCATGATGACAGCGAACTGCTTGATATCGCTCCTCCCGTGTATTTTGTGTGATCACGTATCCCCAATAGTGCGAGGTTGGGGCCCGGCAGTGCGGAGCTTAGCTCAATACCCGTCTTTTCCATCGATGTGATCGACCGGAGCAATCAACAAGCTTGCACATATTTTCGTAGATACGATTATTTCTTTCTACTAGCGCGCGCTCTCGGTCCTATGAAACCGAGTTGGGCGAAGTACATTGGGCAACATTCATCCGTACCCCGTGTCTCCTGATTTCCCAACGTTCAGTTTCAGGTGATCAATATCATCTTTACTCCAATCCTCTGCTCTACTCTATTATCCAATACTTCTCATATTGTGGACTTAGAGCTGTAAACCAAAGTTATGCCTAACCTCTTCCTGAAATCCACCTACACTGTTGTGGATTTCATCCACTGTCTCTGATTTCATTTGTTGAATCCACTTTTTGTCATTAGCCTGCTGCGAAGTCGGACTCCGAAACACTTGACTCACATATGGCAGTCGATGTGATGCGCCAGTTCTCCTCAGACCTCGACTTGTCGGACGCGCGTCCCCTGTGCACAGATGATCTTCACCTGACATCCACAGCACCATCGGATACGCATCCCTCCGAGAACATTCATCCCACGTCTATCCGAAGGTCCAGTTTGAAGAGGAGGCCACCTCGTGGCCCTCTACGATTGTCCAGACCCGGCACCACACGACAACACTTTTTGGCCTTCGTTCAACCCAATGTGCGCCTCTTCAACACCTTGTTGATTCCCGTTCCTCCGGGCGATGAGTCATTTCAAGCGCTCAACGTGGTGGCTGCTATGATCTTGGTGTCCGTTCGATCCGTTGGTGAGTTTCATCCGTTTCGAAATCACATGCTCAGCACGGAGAGAAGACAACTGCAATATTCTAAGGGAGTTGAATGGTAATTAATGTGCAGACCAAACTGCTTATAGTGTCAAAAGTTAATTGGTGGCTGTTACGCCGAGCCGAAATCAGAAAAGCACGGTTGCTTAATAAATGGCAGGAACACCAAAAGTGAAATTCCGCGCAGGCGAAAGGCGAGTCCCATTGACGCTGATTCACAAGCACCAATCAGTAGCTATGCCAGACGGCCGATAGCCGGCCGCACACACAAACGACATGTATTTGACACAGCGTATCATTTCTTCCCTCTGTGGTCTGAACCATCTTGTCTGGAATGGATCCACTGTCGCCGTTGGTAGGTGAAGCGATGTAGAGACTTTTGCAGTGGTGATTCAGGGTCGGCTACATGTGAATACATTAGCACCAGTGTTTGCACTTCCGATTCACCGTGTGTACCCGAGGTCGACGGTCTCAGTTGCACGTAGTCAAACTGGCCTCTGACAATTCTGCCATCCTCAGTTTCTGCTACAACCATTTGCCCGTTGGCTGTTTTAACATGGCTAGTTGCTGTTGTGCCGCCGCCGACTGTTCGCACTCCACAACCACAAAGAGAAGGAAGACAAGGCACGAGAAATTTGCTTCATTTAAACAGGGTACAGCAATAGTTGTAGCAAGGCTATCAACACATTCGAGCCATTTATCAACATAGGTGACACTGAATAATACGGGCCAATGATAAGTGGTAAACGAAAGAGCCAATCACGCGAGGTCAAGGAAACTGTATCAGCGGAAATGGACCCCTGAGATGGCATCCATTACGAATGACGTGGGCCGGCCAATCAAAGCAAAGGAATGATGCGTTTAAACAAATGTCCGGCAACAAACGGTGGCGAAACGAAAGCGGGCAAGTAATAACTGTGACAAAATATATGTCCGGGGAGCATCTGTAGGTAACGGACATCGATGGGATCAGATACTTCTACGAGTCTATCACTGCTGCCGGTATGAGAGCGTACTTTGCCGGCTCTTGTTTCTTGCCAACATCAGACCCAAGGATGCCGCACAATAAATCCAACCGTGTACTAAACCGCCGGCGTAACATTATTTCCACGAGACTTCTACCGGTATTTTCGTTTTTCGTGTCTCGGTAAACGAAAAGGACGTGCTCTAGGCGCATACGCAGCGGGGCTGCTGATTGGCTTAGTAGCATGTTCTTCGCTGTCTGCATAACTCTCTCTGCTAAAACGTTTGATGATGGATGATAAGGCGTAGTAGTTACATGTCTAAGGCAGAAAATTTCGTACTGATAAATACTGTTCCATTATTCGACACTAATGTTTCCGGAAGACCGAAGATCATAAGCGTCGTGCACAGTTTAACAATTGTGTTGGCTGAATTTGCTGTAGTCAGGACGTGGGCGTCAATCCACTTGGAATGGGCATCAATAATCTCCTCTGACCTTCGAAAGGGCCGAAAAAGTCTATATGGACACGTTTCCATGGTGGTACTTGCCATTTCCATGGCTGCATTGGCACAGCGTTCCGACTCTACTAACAACACACGCAACCTTCAACTTTCGATAAAATGTCCCTGTCTAACTCAGGCCACCATACGTCGAAGCGAGTAAGCGATTAAATTTCAGTGATTCCAGGGTTTGCATCATACAGTTATTACAGGATAACTTCTTGGGGACTACAACCCGTGCACCCCACAGCATACATTCATTGTGAAGACTGAGTTCGATCAATCTGTTACGGGAATGTATGAATTCTTTGGCTGTATTTTCTGGCCACCCGAACTAAACGTAGCGTTTCACCAGTGCTAAAATAGGGTCTGTATAGTTTTTTCGGCACATATCTGTTGAGGCAGTTGGAGGATTGTTCAGATGCTGGATCACATTCACGAGTTTCTGTGGGGCAAATTATTCTGTGTCTATTTCCGGTAAAAGAAGCCAACTAAAGGCGTCAGCAGTGATATTTTGCCGGCCAAGGACGTCTTGCATTTGGTATATGCAGAGAATCAGGGACCAACGGACCATTCTACGTGAGGCCATTTGCTCAATCATTTTTTCATGGCCACACAGTGATTCCACAGGTTTCTGATCCCTTCCGCGTTTCATCTGTTCGTCAAGCTTCGTAATTGGTTTCCAAATGTTTCATCACCAAACGAGGTGACTTTCTCAGTGCGCTACTGGGTCTAATCCAGTCCACTGATTTGGTTGTCGATTTGTGATCGACCAACAAATGAGTTTTGTATCGACCTCCTCCTGTGATCTTCGCCGTTTTGCTCAAGGTCTCTGATCGACACGGATGATCCGTAAGATGGTTTTGTCCTGTCTGTCGCGGTTTCGCTATTGTTGGTTTGTTCGGCTTCCCACGACGATATTCAAGCTGTTTTAGCTTTCTCCATCTTAACGTTTGGTAGACTGAGTCAATATCGATGTGCATATTTAACCACTTCTTCGTCGAGTACCCTGCTTCGAGGAACTCTTTTTCTTTTCGTGTTTCTCCTTATGCTAAGACCTCTGTGCTGTTCCAGTCGAGGCAATGTCCTTCTTCCCCCGTATGTGATGAAAACTGGGAGAGAGCGTAGCGCATTCGAACCAATATCGCACTAAGGAAATCATCTCGTTTGGTGGTGAAACCTTTGGAAACCAATTACGAAGCTCGGCGAACAGTTGAAACCCTGAACGATCAACCCGAGCTGCCGGTACATCAAGTCATTTTAAACAATTTCGGACGCTAAACGCTCCGAACTGCCCCCTTTGGCGGATTTTCCCTGCAGACATTCACACGGCAGCAGCTAACTTTCCTTCGCGATGGCTTACGAAATGATACGCTCCCCCACAGCGTCAGCTACAGAATTCCGCTTAACCATCTACCGGCAAGATCTGTCGTACGACAACTTGAAAAACATATGGTGCGAATTATGCTCACGGACATCCACAACCGTATCAAGAAATATTAACCATACATTATCTAACATCCAACCAGTTGTCTGGGAGTTATGAGACAACAGTTTACAGAGCAACTCAGGTTGGCAATAGAATACAGAGTGGAGATTAGTAGGAGAAGAAAACAAGGCATTAAAGAACAAGTTATTGTAATTGATTCATGACAAATGCGAAGCTACCCACGAAGACTGGATCCGAAATCATCTATCCACTTGGCCGCTTTCCCTTGCAGAAAAACCAATTCTCATCAAAGGACTTGACTACAACTTCAAGAATGCTATTACTACAGTGTTCCTGGCCGGATTCAAAAGTGCAGTCCAGTCCAGTGGGTTTGGCAATGAGACGCAAAAATAATGAAGGTATACAATTACACCAGTTGTAGCAGCTAACTGACAGTACAATCCTCTATCTCAAAAGGAGAGGGGTGCAATAAAATCCTGAAACCCGATGGATCTATTGTCATTTAATAGAATGCGTCAACGGAAGCAGATTCTGAGTAAAGAATTCTTTCCGGTAATTCTCATCCAACTCAAGCATTACATGATGACAAGGGACTAAATGTGCCGGGTTTGGCTGCGTATTGATCATATTCCGTAGATGGTGTATTTCTCGACATTGCGAGACAGACTGATTACTTGATCTGATCATGTTTGGCGACATCCGGTTTCGGATTTGCCTGTCACTGTTGCCAGCCACAGGACGCCTGCGCCTACAGATGCACCATGGGTGGCTTGCGTCGCACCACCCAAAGCTCCATCCACACACCCCATATCCAGTTAAACTCGAAGGAATAAGACCGGGAGGCATGTGGATGGGAGCTACGTTTCATCAACGGAGCCGGCTCACACTCCTTCATAGGCAAACACAAGCATGCTGTATTTGGGGGATCAAGCGCACACAAGGCGGTGGCTGGACCGTAGTCCGCTCCATACTGAGTGCATGGAACCACTGTTTGATCCTAACACGGCCACAAGAACCGTGCACTCCGTCCCCTCCACCAACGGCCAACTGTCTCCTGGAGCCAGTATGAACGAGGTAGTGGGTAATAGACAGGTAGGCACCTTGTCAACATGCACATCAAGCGCAGCCACACCGGGGATATCAAGCAACAGCCAACCATATTGTACAACATAATCACATACGGAAGAAAATTGTCTAAGTATATCAATGTTTTATATGAAGTGTTGGGCACTTGCCATCAATTAAAAGTAGTGTAAGAAAGAGTTGTTAGTAATAATAATGATAAGTATCCTCATCAGTTCAAGTAAGCAATCCATGGAACCGTCCCCTGGGTCCCTGCTTCCATGCGAGACGTTTCATCCGCAGTTAAGCCTTGCTATTTTGACTCGATTCATTTATTCATTTGTTTATTGTTTTTTTGACTGCAAGTATATGCAAAAGGCTCTCATCACATGGACACTTATACTTTTGGTCACTATTACAAGCAAATAGGCCATCAATAAGTTAACTATTTTTGCGTCTGCCGTGTGCACTTTTGCTGTCATCACGTTTACTCAATATCTTTTTTCGACAGCTGTATATTTCGAGGCAATCCCGACACACAGCCCATTCTCTCATGCAGCTATTTCGAGTCCAGCACTTTTAAAATGCGCCAGTGATTATGTGGCAATTCGCCTTGCGTGGGTGTACTAGATAGGTAAGAAGCTTCAGTCTGTCACCTCAGGAGATCAGCCCAGGAGTGGCCAACAATGATAAAGAAGAAAAGCAAACAGGAAAATAACTAGAGCTGGGAAGAAAGAACGGTAACGATAAAGGGGAGACAGATGGTGGTTCAATTTAAGATGTACATAGGGATCATAGAAAACAAATAAACATCCGAAATATTCATTTAAAGGAGAGTTCTCAGAGGAATAGTGCGATGGCTCCGACAGGTGTAGATGATCGAAAAGGAGAGATTGGCTGCGCAAGTTCATTCTACATTGCTGTGACGGGTGCTGCGGATACCCAGTTTGTTTCCTCCAAAGAAGAATAGAGGACAGTTAGTAGGGTAAGATACGTGAGAAGCGTTGGGATAATAAAACTTCAAGACTAATTTCCATCTAGACTATCGTCATAGGAGTGCTGAGGTGGCGAACAGGAGAGCATAAACTCCAAGCTGCAAGATTGGGTCTAACGGAGTGACTAATACATTGTGTGATCCTTTTTTTAAACATTCCCTGGTCCTTGAAAACATAGCTCCTCGGTCGCTATCTGTCGATTAAACAGTTTAGCCATGTTCGGTAATAGCAGGAATTGACTAAGTTCAGTTTTGAATTGACCGTAAGTCGGACTAGCTCTTACTGTGTGCGGCAGTCGGTTCCAGATAGCTGAGTATCGAACTACGAAGAAGTTTGCGCGAAGTTGCAACATGAACTTTTGTTGGGGGAGAATAAATTATCGGTTCCTTAATTTGTATTCATTAACCTCCCTAAACTTCAACTGTGTGCTTGAGCTGAACCTGAGGTTGTGTATCAGTTTGTAAAAGAAAACTAAGTTCAGCTTCAGTCTTCGTAACCATAGAGGATCGATGCTCAGTAAATTACATCTATCGTGATATGTTGCTAGCGCCGATTCACTCATAAGGCTTTTAGTGAATGACCGCTGCAGACGTTCCAGTGATAAGAGATCACTCTTGCGCATGTGGCTATCTATGGTGGGGCAGTACTACAAAAGTGGGCGTACACAAATCAAATAAAGAGCTAGCTTGGCTTTGGGCAAGATTATTAATTGATTACAATGGGAACAAATCAATAAATCACGGGTCCTTGAACGCGGCACACTATGTACAGGGGAAATCACAGCCGAAGTTGTTGGCCACGGTAGAAGTAAAGGACGTACAAACTGTTTTTGTACACACAATTCTGACTTGAGGTGGCGGATGTAGATAGCTACCGCAATAGACAGGAGATGCTTTGGGAATCCGCGCGAGAAACGTTCTGAAATCGTTTTCCGTCCCTGCACTCTTCTGGAGTGCAGTCACGCGCGGATTCCAGAAGCATCCCCTGTCTATTGCGGTAGCTATCTACATCCGCCACCTCAAGCCAGAATTGTGCGTACAAAAGCAGTTTGTACGTCCTTTACTTCTACCGTGGCCTACAACTTCGGCTGTGATTTCCCCTGTACATACTTTGCCACCTTGAATGACCCCGTGATTCCTTGATTTGTTCCTATTGGAAGTAAACATTCTGATCAATATGCAGCCCAATCCGGCACATTTAGCACCTTGTCATATCATGTAATGTTTGAATCTGATGAGAATTACCGAAACGAATTCTTTACTCAGTACCTGCCTCCCTTGGTTTCTTCTACTAAACAGAAGTCTCTGGATTGCTGAAGCTCAGCATTTCCCGTGATTCAGTCAATCTTTTGAATGTAGATTCATTGTCGTTTTACCTACGGACAAAGGGCGCGTGACGGTTATATTAGATAAGGCGGACTGTCGAAGTGAAGTGTGCCCACGGGTTGTCTTGGAAACTTCATTTACATCATGTGAAATTGGCTGTCTTAGGTAGGAAATACAGCTAAGTACAGAACGAGGTTCGCCCACTGCCCACAGGCGTCCTCTCAAATCAGAGGCGTTTCGTCTCCGAATAGCAGCCGCTCTCATGCTTCTTCGTCTAAAACACCCACAATTGATGCCAATAACAGCATTTTTATAACTGGGTCGATGGAATCTTATCACATGCGCAGTTAGGAAGGGCAGTAGGAAATCGAGAGCTTAACTTATTTACACTCTCTCGGTTGTTGTCTCTTTGTGTTAATTTTGTAACGTGCTGTGAACACCTCTGGACCCCACCCCCACCCCCACCCCCAAGTTGGTCCATGGAATGAAACACAAATTTTGGGTCTTTTTGGGTTTTCGATTGCAAACTGTCAAAACATTGCAGACCCTCGTTACCGAGATGGCGACGCAGTAATTTGATTTTCACTGCGTTGTTAACCGTGTTATTGCTGTTAGAAGCAAAAGTAGATAAACGTAATTGATGAAGGTAGTTTTCAATTGTGTCCATTGCTGGGTAGTAGGTTTTTCCGTGGAAGACTTCCAAAAATGCCGCTCTGTCTTAGTCACATTTGCCTTGAGTCATCCGAATAACTTCCGTTTCCAATTTGTTACGCGGTGACAAAATCAGAAATAATCACAGTTGCTTAGTAAAACGATTGTTTTTATTCGTGTAGACGGCAGGAGGAGCTGTACACCAAAAGGGAAACGTATCCCAGACAAAAGTCTAGTCACATCTACCTTGGTTTGGGCGACCGGGTAGTATCTTGCCCTTTGACAATACCATAAACTCCACTGTGTTTTTTGTGTCTTCCATTTACGATATCTGTACCTTCCGTTGAATACTGAATACTGCGCTGTAAAGCAAGTAGAAATGAGCTCTGTACAACTCTTTCGAAATATGGTGAAAAAGTTATAACAATTGTCAGCCCCGTGAATATTGTTATCGTTCTCATGTAACATTTAAAATATCTGACTTACGATATTTCAGGACTCACAAATGTGATGTGTCATCGTGAATGTACAATCATTTTCTGAATCGAGTAGTGGTGAAATATAAGTTTTGAACTGCTGCACAGATGTTGCCTCCATCATATGTTCAGGCAAACTGTTCCAGATATTTACCACTCTTTTTTCGAAGCACATTGGGTGGGGAACACATTTCATATCCGGCACGACAATTTGTATCTATGTCCGCGTGTGCTGCATGGTCCTCGTATGTCCAGCATTGGCCTCAGCATGGGGAAATCACCCAGATGTGGAATACAGTAGGTCATAATGAGGTCGACTTGCACCCGACGGTAGGACAAGGTGTAGAGTCCTAGTTTCTCGCACCGGTCTTCATACCCTAAGCCACGTAAAATCGGGATGAGCCTGGTAGCAACGTGTTGGACCTGTTCGATCTTTTGTGCCTCGCCTCGGGTAATCGGAAAGTAGGCGGGCGAACCGTACTCTAGCATTGGTCTAATGATAGAAGAGAACAAGCGAGTGGCAACCTCTTCAGACCATGTGCCGAAGCTACGTTTGAGCGCCCAAAGCATGCGCAGTCCCTTACGATATAGCCTGTTCGTGTTGTCCACGGACTTCAAAACGTAGCGTGAGAGTACACCTAGGTCTTTCACGGAGGGTGTGGGATATAGCGGTTAGCCGTCAAGAGTGTAGTTTCGGCTGTCTGCACCCCCAGGCTTATAATTACAGATTTGGCTGGGTTGACCGGGAGATGAACTGCTGCAGACCATTGGATAGAGGGTTGAGGTCTTGCTGAAGTAGATCACAGTCGTCAAGAGCGTCGATTTCTCTCCAAATCTTCATGTCTTTCGCAAACTAGGCACACGGTGACCGGAGAAGCTAAGGTAGATTGTTGATGTGGATCAGGAACAGAGTGGGCCCCAGCACAGTGCCTTAAAGCACGCCACTTATAGAGGAGTACCAGTCAGTTAGATGCTCATCGACCTGTACCCTCCACTTTCGTCCAACAGGAAAGTCTCTGATCCACCGGTGCACTGAGCAACGGACGTCACACATCCTGAGTTTGTGAAGGAGAACCTCATGGCTGATGTCGAACGCTTTGCTGAAATGGATGAATATCACGTCGACGGACTTCCCCTTGTTTGTTGCGTTCAACCACGCATGCTTCGTCACAAGCAAGTTTGCAGTGAATGAGCGGTCTTGCATGAAACCGTGCTGTGCGGGCGTCAGGACCTCTTTTGATTGTAGCAACTGCAATAATCCCTTTTTACGATTTTCTCAGCAAGCTTTGCCAAAATAGGTGTCAGACAAATTGGCCTGTAGTTGTCTACTTTGCTAGGGTCGCCGTCTTTCGGAATAAGCTTCATCACCGAACATTTCCAGTCAATCGACAACGAACCTTCGGACAGTGACCTGTTGTAAAGATCAGTTACGACAAGAGAGATGATAGCCGAAAGTGACTTGAGAATCAGTGGATGGAGCCCATCGGGTCCCGCAGGTTTGGTGCCGTCAAGACTGGCGAGTAGTTGATGTACTTCTCAAACGCCGCAATCCAGACTGTCGCGCTCGGTAAAACCGGTGCACGTCGTACTCTGAACAGACACCTGGGCATTTGCAAATACAGAAGCCAAGTGTACCGCCAACGCGGACGCACGCTCAGTGCTGGAGGTTAGGGTCTGTTCATCCGGGCCATCCAGCACTGGCACATCACCCGCCGGCTTCAGGCGCCGCTTCAAGTAAGCAGTGATTCTCTTTGGGACTCTTTTGCGACGATTGCGAGCTGGTCTTCGAAATGTCTGCCCTTATTCCTTCTCGCACTGTTGCAGAGGTTCCGCTGACATTTTTCCGCCTCGTAATTTTTGGCAGAGCCAGAGAGGAGGAATGTGTCTCACAGTCTGCGCCGCCTCCGAGCCATATTTCCATACTCCTTGTCTAACCCATTAGGCTTAATCGGTCCAACCTTCCGACACTACAAGAGTACAAATTGGGAACACAATGACGTCAATCTCTCTTTTGTAAATGTCCAACAGTCGTCCACTTTTAACAGAGACCAATCCATTTGGCTCCCATCTCTAGCAAGACCGCCGAGGTCCGTTTTCCAGTAGTTGTATGCTGGCTCCAGCGGACCTGTGTACTGCAAAGGTAATTACAAATCAGCTTTGAGCACTGAGTGGTCGCTTGTAGCCAGGTGCTCCAGGATCCGAACGTCACGCACTCGTTCGTAACTCATTAACATCAGGTCGAAACAGCACGGGGTTGAGCGTGGTGTTATGCGTGTTGGCTGGCATATGTGTTGCGATGCACCAGTTTCAAGTAGTAAATCCACGAACTTTGCTTCAACCTCACTATGTCCAGGCATCAAATGCACATCAGGTCATCGTATTCGAGGACAGTTAAAATTGCCCATAAGTAGGAACTGTTTTGACTCATGTGGGTTCGAAGATGTGGCAGCCAATCCAAACAACGACTCAGGCGCTGCGATAGACTGCGCCCACAAGTAGTTCTCCTCACCTAAGACGGATGTAGCACGACAGTAGCTCATACAAATTGTCGTCACTTCGGTACGTGCTCACAAATTTCCCGCGCAGGGAATACCAGATGTAAAGCAAGGCACCACCGCGCGCATTCCTTAGTCTATCGCATCAGGGGCACGGGTAACCATTGTGTTCAAGTTTCTGGATGTAAAACTCTGAATGCTGCATAATGTCTGCGAGTCCCACTACGTCTTGCCGCTCAGACGCAACGATGCACTAAATCTTATCGCGCGTGTTCCCAACACTGCAAACGTTTGTGAACGCTACTAGCGGGCCGCAGCAGGATTCGCCGGGCGTGCTGGGAGTGTGAGCATCCTGTTTATCCTGATTCGCAGATTGTTGGCAACCACCCAAAAATTTACGATACGACGATTTTTTTACGCTTACCAATACGTCTTTTCAGCTCAATGATGGCAAACTTGAGCAGTTCCCCGTCTACTGGCTCCAGGTCTGGACGAACATAGATCTTTAAACCTTTCAGCCTGCTTGGGCGGGACATGATCAGTCCTGAACTGGCTTCGTCCGCAAAACTGATTCTCATAGGCCATTTTTTTGATCATCTTGCTTTCCAAGACGGGTACTTTGTCTCACATTTACCGAATCCGCACCCGCGCAGAGGCGTCCGTCAATTAGACTCTGTAAAAACTCGACATCGTGATCGTAGCGCATTTGCGGTGATGTATAACTGGACTCCGGCGCGTGGAAGATCACGAGGTTATAACGCCCCTGGTCAGGCGAGGTTGGCCTTGCAGGGCGAAGTGTATCACCAGCCTCACGTGGTTTGGCTAACTGTTGACTTACAGAATTTAAGCGCCGAACATCCTTTCGTAATTTCGTTCCTTGTTCTTTCCACTGATCTTCGGCACTCAGACTTTCACCTGCTTGGACATCAGTGCTCATTGGACACAATACAGGGAAACAATTTATGCCGCGTGAAACTGGGGTTCACACAATGGTTGAACTTCGTGCCGCGGTGAGTTTGCACGGGTAGAAGAGGAAGACTGAGCTGAAACCTGAAAGCTCTTCGGACTAGGTTGTTTGGCCAAACACACGGAGCTGCTCGCAACGGAATGATGAAGCCTACACGTCGTCTTTACTCTTCCTGGCTATGTCTTCTTTCGGCAATTTTCACATAAACTTTAAACGAGATCATGTTGGATTTCACGAAGACGGTGAAAATGCTCAATTGATAATCAAACACACGAAATGTGGTATTTGACTTTGCACAAAGCACGCGTGAGGGCATTTGCACGGCATTCGACTATCTTGGAACAAGTACCACAAGCTGATTGCTTCTGCATTGTGAATACTCCGAAAAGAAGATGGCGGCCAATTGCTAGAGCAAATGGCGATAGTAAGATCGCCGAAACCAAGTGATGAAAACACAAGTATTTCTGGTCGAAAATTTCCGATTCAGAAATGCAACTGAATTGTATTTAAATTTCCACGAAATACTTCCAATGAACCATGCAATCCAACACAAAATGATCTTGTCAATACAGCCAAAAATAGCCGACCGGTGGCCGCTATCCGCACCACATTTACCTCATTGTCCCAAATGGTCATCCATTTCGTAAAAACTATTATGCACCTCACTCTGAGTATTCACGCGTCCTCAGGCAGGGCGAAAATTATACCGCCGCCCCAAGCGGCAAAAGTGGTCGCTACGCCACAGGGTAGGGTAAGATGATATTCCAACGACAGCACCGCGGAAAAAACCGAGCTTAACATTGGTTCCCTTAATGATATGTCAGGTCTACCGACATTCGATACGAGTGTCGACAAACTGTGTGTACACTTTCGTTGTTACCATCTATTATTGTCCCCATAAAACTAGTCATTACCGCCGAAGGAGATGGGGTTTCACCTTTCTCATGACGTTGCTCGGTTCATGCAGTGGTCCCATCATGATACGAGTGAACAGCCTTGTGCTCTTCTGGCACCCACGTTTGCACTGTCTAAGTAATCTGGGTTCGCTCCGATCTGCACGTCCTCATTTAGTCGAGTTTCCACCGCAAACAAAATGTGTGGCTATAATTGTGACTGGTGCAGTGCAAGGCATTCCTGTACGCACAAGTGTCTTCTGTCTGTTCCAAGATCCAGATTCGGTAACCATCAGGGTTTTAGTTACTTTTGCGGCTTATTTCCTTTATGTATTGACACGACTACCATCCCTACTATCCGCTTCATAAGGCTCAATTTACCTCATTTTACAGATCCGTAGTAGTGAGCAAATTCAAACTCCACATTGTCACGGTATTTTTCCGGTGACTTATCAGAAAGCATTTTTATGGCATGCCTTACTTCTTATCCGTGACCCACATGAGTAGTTGGATCGAGCACGATTGCTGTCTAATGCATCTCATTTCAATTCTCAACCTTATTTCCAGCTCCGGCTTCTTGTGCGTGTTCGCCAACGATTGGGGTAGAACTGTCCTGTCGTTCGAATTGGAATTGGTTTACGTCTCCGCACGCGCAGTAGAGGCAGCGAACGCCGTACTGGTTAAACGTCGGGTGACGCTCAAACCTCGTCCAACAATCCAGAATTCCACTCCTGCTAGACCTGCTCAAAAATCGGTTGACAAGGACAGCGCGCCTCCGTCCGTTGATAGCACAGCACGCAATCGACTCAAACTCTCGATTGGGACCCCATTGACAAATGTGGCGGACTGCACACCACGAAGTTCATGTGCGCGACAGCTTGGTATTAAAATGAAGCGTCTCCATGGTGACTCTTTTATGTACACAAGTCTTTGTCGGACCATTTTGGATATCGCAGATGTTAGGATTAAGCAGTAACCTCACGTGTAACTATTTTGATCTCCATTGCGATTTTTCGCATTTCAATGACCCCCATTGCAGTACTTCGCTCGTGAGCCGTTTTAGCCACAGAATTGCATTGCTTTTCTCATTGCTATTTTACTTCGTTTTTTGCGAAACAATCACCCAAAATGCTGTTGAATGTTTGTGCGTTGGCATTAGGGTCTTCCATTTGTGTAAATTGTACTCAACCCAGTTTGACTTGGGCCGAGTCTCGTAGATCTTCGTTCTTTGAGCATCCGTGCAGTATTTAGCAGCGTCAATTTCCCGTCTTCTCTCTAACTTTGACACGCAGGGTACTTCTTCAACCGCATGTCCTATACGAATGCAGCGCACTGAGTTTCCGGATACGCAGTACACAGATTAGGTACAGATGATGTGGCGAGAATAATGTGAACTGGAATCGATTCTGAACATTGTTCAGTGATTTCAACTCACAGAACCATATATAAGCAGTCCATCACAACTCATAAGTCACATGAGTCGCTATATTCTGCCTGTAAGTATGCAACTCAGTCGATGTCACTGGGGGGCGATGATTTTCTACGTCTACAAATGTGCTTTAAAACAACACCAGTCTGTTGAACGGTTGCGTGCTGCCTTTGATGATGATGCGCTTTCTTGATCCACCGTGTTTGAGTGGTTTGCGGAATTCAAGCGTGGCGGGCGCTCCATGGGTGGTGAGGCACGGTGTGGTGGTCGTCCTGTGGTGCCCACCACCGCAGACATTGTTGCTGCTGTGCAAGCTTTACTGGTACAGCTAAAAAAGCTATCTGGATCAATCCGGACCATCGTACATGCGAACCTCGGCCTCAGAAATGTTTGCGCACGCTGGGACCCTATCAGCTCAGTGAGAGTCGGAAAGCGGCTCTGGTGAATTGGTACTGCACCATGCTTGTCAGGTTTGATGATGGACGTTTGAAAGCTGTTTGGGAGGTCATCAGTGGTGATGAGACCTGGGTATACAGTTTCGATCCGGCGACCAAGCAACAGTCGGCTCAGTGGACGGTTGTTGGTGGGTCGCCGGCGTGAGTGCAGTGTGGCCACTCAGATGGTGGCTCTGTTCGTGGCCAAGATCGGTCATGTGCCTACTGTATCGCTCGTACGGCAATACACAGTCACCGGAGACTGGTATACCACCCACCATCCGCCACAGGTGCTGGAAGCTGTAGCCAGGCGTCCTCCAAGGATTCGAGCACGAAAGGCCTTGTTGCACCAGGACAACGCACCTGCACACAGGTCCCATGTCGTCGCAGATTTTATGGGTAGAGAACGCATCCAAATGGGTGTTCTCCCACCCTACAGTCCAGGCCTGGCTCCGTGTGACCTTTCCGTGTTCCCAAATGCCATGTGCATGATGCATGGAATCCACTACGAATCTCCAGCAGCTGCAGTAGTGGCCTTTATTGTGCTGTTTGAAGGGTTGTATGCTTCGGCATAGCCTAGGTGCTTCTCCAAATGATTTAAGCGCACGGGACAGTGCATGGACGCTTAGGGAGAGTACTTCGGGAAATTGTAATGCTTATTTTGTTCAACACGGAAACTTACTACTCTACGCTCGTATTTATCATGAACTTCGAAGAACCACAACTTAGTGGCAGAATGGTTAGAGCCACGATTGTATCGACTGCGCGGCACTCCAACGGCTCGGCCGCTGGTATGTTGCACCTTCAGCATGTGATCCACTTGTCGTCTATTTGATTCTCCATAGGTGCGGTTTTTCTCCCAACAATTTCCCAGTTAGCACGCGACCAGTGGTGCAGTAAAACTACGGCACAAGATCGTACTACCGGTATTTAAAACTGCGACCGTTCTCAGCAGCGGTACCTCAGCCATTTGAACTGGTGCTTCGCTGCCCCGCAGCCACAATCTTCTGCGAAATGAAGCATACCGAGAGGGAGCGGACGGGATCTAGCGTAAAACCCTAATCATCTGAGCAGATATTCAAGGTCACGTACCTATACGTTGTCAGCAAATTGCTGTCACAAATATTTGCCGTGCAAATATATATATATATAAAGTCAGGAAAAGACAACAGATATCTTCATTCTTCCTGGCTTTTTGTTCGTCTCCACACGCCATTTTGTTCTCTTTTTGTATCTTAAATAGTATAGCTCCTATCAAATTGTTCGAAACATTTCAATATACAATCCTTCCATTGATTCCGGTTTCGCGCCATATCGCCGTCTGTCCAGCAATTTGCAGTTCTCGTCCATGGGCCCCCACCAGGAGGATGTACAGGACCGACAATTGCGAGACAATTCGGCCGTTTCACGCTTTGCCGCCAAGTGGTTGGCTTGCCTCCACGCATTCTCTTCCAACTCAATCTAGTGTGGGCAAATAAGGCTCGGCGTGGTAAGCACTCGCTTGATATACGTAGAACGTGGCCAAGCCACTTCAATTGATGCATTACGATGAGGCAATTAAGCAGAGGGCTCATGTATCCCCAAGCGCGACACCGGACATCATAGTTGCGAACCCGGTGTTGTCACCACATGCGGGCTATCCGTCGTAAAGATTTGCTGTCGAAGACCGAAAGCTTACGCATGTCACGCACATGAATAGGCTAGGACTCACTTCCGTACAGCAGGAACGCGCGGACACATGCGTGTAGACCATCCCTTTAACGAGAGGGATGTGTCCCGATGACGCCACAAACGACTCAGGTTGCTAAATGTCGACCTGGCTCTGGCGATGCGATGAGACGCCTCTTTCCTAATAGTGCCATCAGCAGATATACAGCTTCCGAGGTAGACAAATTTGTCCACAGCCTCTAACTGTGTTCCTTCGATGGTAACTGAGAGGGCAGGCGACTCCCAGTCCTGGAGTAGCACTTTACGCTTCAAGAGGAAGTGCGCATCCGATACTTAGACGCTTCACTCGCCAGACGATTCAAAATGGGCTGTGCACTCTGTGAATCGTCACTGAGCAATGCGATGTCATCAGCATAATCTAAGTCGGTCACGCGATTGCGCGGAAGAAGCTCAACACCAAGCTTTTGGGACACTTCCAGAGATCACAACTGGACGTCCTCAATTGCAAAGTTAAAGAGGATGGAGGCAAAGCGTACCCTTGTCGCACACCACTAGAGATAGCGAACGGTGAGGAAAGCCTGCCATAGACCCTCACTCTACGTGACACTTGGAAGTATAGCACCCGAATGATAGAAGTGTGCTTTTCAGAGACTCCATTTCTTGGTAGCGCTATAAAGCCTACCGATCGACCGAGTCAAATGCACTTCGAATGTCCAGGAAGACGACAATGGTTGGCTTGCGGTAGAGGTGGCGGTGCTCAAGAATTTGGCGTAGCGTAAAGATTTGGTCTACGCTTCCTCGACAGGAGCGAAAGCCAGCTTGTTCTCGGTAAAACAACTCGCGAATCGGGGATAATCTGCGGAGCAAAGTGGATGCCAGCAGTATGAAAGCAACCGGCATATGACTGATGCCCCTGTGATTAGCACATAATATGCGTGCACCTTTCTTAAATGTAGGGACAATTATTGACTCACCCCAGGTGGATGGAATCCTCTGTTCGTTCCATATCTTTGAAAATAGTGATGTCAACTGCTTGACAAGCTTTGAACAGCCAAACTTGAACATCTCTAGAGAGCGTTGCTCCGAGCCGGGAGACTTGCATCACAACGGAAAACCGATGAAATGGTCCAGGGCATGCATTTTTGTGTACTTGGCATACTAGCGGACAATGGATAGTGGTTGAATTCGGAGTGAACCTGTTCAGCCCAACGCGCTACGCGTCTTTTCAGGTTGGTGGTTCGTGTCCCATCCACTTCACAGATAATTTCGCTGCCAACAGGCCCTCTTGGGCCAGCCAATCGAATGAACCGGAAAAGCTTGCAGAAGTTGCCGAAGGGCGCATCGGTCTCCATCTCCGAGGAGCGCTGAAACAACCAAGTCTCGCGATCATTATGCAAACTTTGTTTGTGTTGCTGATTAAGAGTTTGGCGCATAGAACTATGAGATAACTCTGTTGGCACATTTGGACGGCTGTCAAACAGTTCGGGATAACGTGTGTTGGGTGAGACCAAAATCGATTGACCGGGGGAAAGCATCGTTTCCTGTAAACAAGCCCAATGTTGCGCAACATCCTGGGGTGGACTACAGGTACAGCGTACAGCTGTTTTCTCAACGACAATGTTTGTGTATGTCATATACACAGGACAAAGAAACTAACTGTCGCGATCAAGCATTTCGCACTTGGCTCGGTAACTCTGGCTTTGTAGCAACGTAAAGACTTCGCAATACAATTGTCTTATGGGTGAAATATTTCAAAATCATATTCTTACTTTGCGTCTACGAGAGTCAGGCATTTTCTCGCATAGTGACTAAGTTTGTTTGAACACACACTAATCCAAGCACGACTCGTACGTTACTCCCAACGCTCCTGGAACGTTCTTATCTCTCTTTGGGTACCCATAAACCTAACGAGCTTATGGGGTTCAACAATAAACCTATTCCTCGCCGACTTTATTTTCTTTTTTCAGAATGGTTGGTTAGGTGTACATAACGGCCCACTATTGGTTACACTGTATTCCGCCCCGGTAGATTTTTTGTCACTGCCGCTCTTTGAGTTACCGCGATTGTGCTCTCCGGTTGGTCAAACGGCAATCTTGCCATGGCTGCCGAAATGTACCTGTCTAGACGTAACAACTGGGAGCTTCGGCATTAGAGAAGTGAATATTTCACAATTATTTAGCAACTCAGCCGATCAGGCACACCGTAGGGTGGTTTGTTCAAGGTCATCCTCACACACGCGTGACGTGCGTGCTCCTGCTTCATTTGGATTATTCCCCTCTATCCTCTCTCCATCTTCTCGCAGCGTTGTCACTGTACGCTCATTCGAACCGGATTTACCAGCTCTGCACAGTGATCCATCATACGTGGAAATATCTTCTACGATTAGAGGCTGTGCCATCACTAAGCGATTTCACTGGCATCTGTGATTAAGCGCAAGCGTTTAATTCAATCGTATTGAGCCGATTGCCATTCTGTGTGACACCATTCGATACAGAATTCTCGAGGCAGGCCGAAAAGCCTAAGCTTACTCCGATCCAGTGTTTTTCAACACAGCCGTGAAAGAATCTGTGTTCAGCGCTCTGTTCAGGTTGCAGTCACTCGCCATTCCTTGTGACCTTGTCAGCCAGTGCGGCTGCATTACCCATCACACGGACCGCGCGACCACGCCGACCGCTCATTTGACCTTGCAACCACCACGCTCGCCTGACCGATGTGCGCCGCTCTCAAAGCTGTAAAAGTACAGAACGCTAACCAACCCACTGGGTCAGGTAACGACACCAAATTGAATGGCAGAAAGGCGAAACCGAAGAGACTCCCATCGAAAGGCATTTGCGGGTTAGGAGAATGTCATCGGGTAGTAAAAATCGGTCTGGCTTGTTCGCACTGTTTAGCATGGTACCATACGAAATGTGCAAATGTGTCCCAACAACAGTTACAGGAGCGAAATAGCTCCCAAGATGCATTTTGGTTCTGTACTGCGTGTTCCACCATCCCCCTCGTTAAGTGCTTGCTTCTCCTAGCTGAGAAATGCGACCGGTTAATCGCAGAAGCAGAGCAGAGGATAAACAATGAGATTACTTCAATGGGAGCGAGTATGAACCACAGAAGCGTAGCGTCTGCTAGGCAACGGAATGCTGAACAAATCGCTTCACCTGCACCGCAATCAGCCATGTCTCCATCTCCGTTGTCTTCTCCAACTTTGGTAGAACGCCGGGCGAAAACAGACTGTACCTACGTGAATCAAGCAGTACTCACAGCAAAGAAAATCAGGCACCATTCAAAACGTCTGGTTAAGCAAATTCCACTAGACCTGACATCTAGTATTAACAAGGATGGAGCAGCCAAACACCAACCCTTGGTACCTGTAGCTCAGATATCTCTTGTCGAGACTAAGCCTCCCAGAACATCGGTTACATATGCAGAGATTGCTGCAAGGGTCCACCGAGAGGCCGCCGTTGGGTCCTCTTCCATGGTAAACACCGTTAACGCAAATGGAGAGAAAAACAGCAAACAATCACTTGTCAACAAGTCAAGACAAATGAGTACCATACCTTGTAGATCGATTAAAAAGGGATCCAACAATTGTGTCCGGACTGTTGTACGCTCAAATGTCCCTGAATCTGCCGCCATCACGTTGCGGGATAAGTTATCAGACGACCAAGACCAATGGAACTCATTGTGTATGCAGATGAGTATCAAAGCCAAGCCCATAAACTTGTTACGAATTACTCGTCATCCGAACTCGCCCCACTATGGTGAACCCAGACTTATTCGAGTGACTCTAGAATCCTCCACCGACGTGGAAAATGTTTTGCTCTCCGCAAGTGCGCTAAAACACGAATCCTGTGCGATACGTATCTATCCTGATGTCCCTTGCAGCGCGCGACAATCAAAAAGAAACACCGAAGAGGGGCACAGCAAGCAAGACCACCTAAACACAGTCTTCATACATGGCGTGCCAGAACATCCTTCTAACCATGTTCCAGATACCGGAAAGCACGATTTAGAACAGTGGCGATTCATTCGTGAAACACTTTCTTTGGATGATGTTGTGGCACTATCGCTCACCAGGATACCTCTCTCATCGAATTATAGAGGATGCGGCCCTAGAATCCTAAAACTTGTGGTTCAGTCAGAGCAACAAGCAAAGGATGTTTCGGATCGATGGCGAAGAAATTGGAAACATCTTCCTTCCGAAATTCGGTTAAAGGTCGCAAACAATTTGCACAACTCAAGTATTAAAGCAACTGAAGCAGCAAGCATACCGACGAATGTACAGAAGTGCAACTTGACTGCTGCTTTAATTGACTCTGAAGTAGGTCTAAACGAAGGCTGGGACGCACCTTGGCCGAATCAAGTTGCAAACGAGGTATTATTGACCCATCAAAAAAACGAATAACTGCCGACCTTCCATCGGTCGGCATTCTCCCACACTTGACAGCTTCACCTCTCTGCGGGCTCCTAGAGACCGAGAAACTGGCCTGCTTGTATACAAATGTTCAGGGACTTTCTAACAAACTGGCCGAACTGAAAGATCGCCAAGCTTCCGGATCATATGATGTCATTGTTATCAAGGAGACGTGGTTGCACACGGGAATGACGAACGCTGAAGTGTCGCTACCGGGCATGTCGCTGATCCGGAACGATAGGCTCACAAAAGGAGGAGGTGTAATCCTGTACTGCTGAAACGACTTACAGTGCGAAGGCGTGGAGGATTCAGATTCGCAGTTCCCCGACTCTCTTTGGTGCCGGTTGCAGTTAAAAGGCAGGGATGCTTGCCTTATTATCTTGGTGTACCGCGCCCCTAACTCAACACCCGAAACCGACTACCACCTAATGGCTGCTTTAAGGTGCAGTTTACAACAAAAGTACACTCACATTCTTATCATGGGTGATTTCAACGTACATTGTTTAGAAGCCCCTGCCACAACCGGCGAACAATTCAAAACCGATTTACAGAATCTAGTAACTGCTGTTCCACTTTACAACCACATCACTTTGTCCACTCGGTTCAGAGCTGGTAACAGGCCATCTGTGCTGGACCTTGTGCTTACCAACGAGGAGCATATGATCGATGCGTTGGTTTTAGACTGCCCGTTGGGTCGCAGTGATCACGCAGCCATCAGTTTCAACTTCGTCTGCTATGCAGAATATCGGAATGATAAAGATGAGACTGTGCGAACCATCACAAGGTACGACCGACTCGCCCAGCTGGTCAGCGCCACAACATGGTCTTTCCTCGAAGAAGAACCCCCGGAAGTCGCCTGGCTCGAGTTCATCAACAAATTCAGTCAGCTGATTGCGCAGGCTTCAGAGATAAAAGCTTACAATAAGTGCAAATCCGTTTCTTTCGTTAGGAGCAGAACCCGAAAATGGATGACAGTACGCAACGCAGCATGGCGAGTGTACAGAGAAGCTCCAGCACCAGAAACGTGGGACAACTACGTAGCCCAACGTAACCACTGCACTCAACTGCTAAGAGAAGACAAAGCCGTCTATCAGCGGAACATCGCAAAAACCTTCAGTGCTAACCACAAACTGCTGTACAAGCACGTTAATAGCCTACGAAAGGTGAGGCAAGGATTTCTTCCACTCAAGACGGCTGATGGCCCAACAAGAACGTCTATGGAAGCTGCAAACGCGCTGCAGATACAATACGCCCCCACGTTTCCAAAGGGTCTTGCCACCAAGCGATCTACCAAGCTTCGTCTTCTGCTCACCAGGACTAACCCACATCAATTTTACCGCAGAGGCTGTATTGCAAAAGCTGACTTCTCTACGCAAACACAGCTCGCCGGGTGTCGACGCCATACGTCCTGAAGCATTGGGAGTAGCAGCAAACCAACTGGCAGGACATTTAGCTCAGTTTTTCAGCACTGCTTAGATCAGAACCAAGTTCCCGCCATGTGGAAGCTTGGAATAATAAGCCCGATTCACAAAGGTGGAAGCAGATCTGATCCCTCCAACTACCGCCCAGTAACCCTTCTTCCTATACTCTCCAAGGTCATGGAATCCATAGTTGCCGATGCACTGGTGTGCTATCTGGAAAACTGCAACCTCATCACTCCTGAACAGCACGGTTTCCGTCGACAGCGGTCATGTACAACTAATTTACTAGTTGCACGCAGTAGTTGGACCGAGGCAGCCGACGCTGGAGAAGGTGTTGATGTGATCTACCTGGATTTTTCCAAGGCTTTCGATCGTCTAGACCATCGGATACTTCTATCCAAGCTGCAGCATTACGGGATCGGAGACCCTCTTTTAAGCTGGATCGCCAACTTTCTATTTCAACGGCAATTAGTGGTCAGAGTTCGGAGCTCTTTATCGGACCCCATACAAGTCGAGTGTGGTGTGCCGCAAGGCTCAGTTCTAGGTCCACGTTTGTTTCTAGTGTTTATTAATGACCTTGCACTGGGAATCGCTTCAAACTTCCTAATGTTTGCCGACGATATCAAGATCTGGCGCAGGATCCAGGCGAACGCCGGCCAACATGTGCTCCAAAGTGACTTAGATACAGTGTATCAATGGTCGATCCAAAACTTATTGCATTTCAACGTCAGTAAATGCAAGGTGCTTTCCATCCGACATCAGGGCAGCTACTCATACCGACTCGGAACGGATGTACTGCAACAATCAACTCTCGAACGTGACTTGGGTGTCCTGGTTCAAGATGACTTGGGTTGCTCCAGGCAATCCGAAAAGGCCTCGAAGACCGGGAAGCAACACGTTGGGCTGTTGAGGCGGGCGTTTGGACAAATAAACAGCTCCATATTTCGACAAATGCTCAGTGCGTATGTTCGCCCCCATGTCGAATACGCAATTCAAGCCTGGCATCCATGGCTGAAACACGACCTTAACGCACTGGAGCAGCCTCAACGCCGGGCATCTGAGGACGTAATTGGAATGCGCAATCTGTCCTACCAGGAGAGGCTGCGACGACTAGGATTGTTCAGTGGAAGCTATCGCAAGCTACGAGGCGACCTGATTATGACATACTTGATTCTGCGAGACCCACATCATGTGTGCCGCCCTTTACTGCAACTCAGCAGCAACACAAACCTGAGGGGCCACTCATTAAAACTCGCAGAACAATACAGTCGTCTGGAGTGCCGCAGAAATTTCTTTTCCATCCGTGTCTGTCACCCGTGGAATGCTCTCTCAGAATCGGTTGTCTCTGCACCAACACAAACAATATTTAAAAGACGGTTGGACGATGCCCTCATCCACTTACGCTTTGTTACTTAACACTATGTCTCCATCCTACACTTGGAGTTTACCCTGGAATTATTTGTTGTTAACTGTGGGTGTTGTGAATGTAAGTGGATCGCAGGACTACAGCGAAGCACACGATAAGTCCTTATTTTCGTATTTAAAGTGTTAACTATTTTACTATCCTTTTCATCATAATTATTGTGCTGATATCCCCACCAACCATCCAACGGGGCTTGTAAAGCAACGCTTCTTAACCCGTATAAATTCATTGTTCAACTAACTTAGTATATCGCGTAGTGCGTACGGTGGGTTTTCACATGAATATATTTAACTCCAATGGTTTAATCACTCCGGATCGGCCCCTGAAAGTTACCTAAGCATATTTTCGTGCGCATGGCTGGTAATGCGTATAGGTGGTTTGGGTTTCACCATCGGGTCACAGTTGTAGTGGTCATTAGTGTGTCACATTTTTATTGCCATCAATCCCATTGCATTTTCTTTATATTTTCTCGGAACTGGCAAATAAATTTCAGCAAACAATCGAAATCGCGGGGAGACCTCATGGTTTACTTAATCCTGGCGAACCCAATTCACCCGTGCTGCGAGCTGTTGCAGTTGAGCTAATATACCAACCTCAGAGACCATCAGTTCAAACTGGCTACGCACTACATTCGAATTGAATGTGGACGAAAGGTTTTCTCCATCCATGTGTCCTGTGCCTGGAACATACCTCCGACTCGCCTCATGCTTGTTTCTACCTTAACGCTATTCAAAAACTCCCTGATGACACGCTATCCAACTTGCATTATTTGATGTAGATTGCTTCTCGGTAGACCAAATAAGACAAACCAAACCATGTGTCTAAGGTCCCTCTCCGCAACATAGCGATGAGGATACACGCAGTAGTGGCCGGGTGTGTAGCATGGATGTACCTAAACTGGATTAACATAAGTCATCTATCAACTGAAGCAACGCACGAGTGACCGTTGCCGTTTACCTTCTATATTTCGCACGAACGTACCGACATATAACAGCTTTTGCTGGTCGATTAAATACGGTATGGCTTAAGTCTCTTAGGAACAGTAAAAGCTTAAGAAACTGCTGACTCTCTGGTAAACTACTGCCAAGTTCCGGCTACGGTGAACGGTATACCTGTTGAGGTGGCGCCGACGCGACATCACTCTTGCCCTGAAGGGTAGAGTGTACAATGCAGCAGTACGTTCGACCCTATTGTACGGTTGTGAAACCTGGCCGCTTAGATCAGCGGACCTGAAGAGGCTAGTTACGTTCGACCACCGGTGCCTTCGTACTTTAGCTCACATCTGGCGGGAACACCGCGTGAGCAACGAGCGTGTTCGACACCTTGTTTATGGCACAGGAAAAGGAACTGAACCGCTCAGCACCGTTATTTCACGCATCAGGCTCCGATGGCTCGGCTACGTGTTACGCATGCCAGCCCACCGACTTCCGCGACGTGTGTTGTTTGCGCGCCGGGGGTGTGGATGGAAGAAGAGGAGGGGTGGCCAAGCGATAACTTGGTCCAGAGGAATGAAGACCCTCACTTCTGAGCTGGCCTCGGTTGGAGCGTCTCGGCTCCCTGGTTGGGGTCCGAAAGGCGATGAACACGTTCGGTTGAACACACTTGCTGATATGGCAAGGAGCCGACCTCAATGGTGCTCGTGCTGTGATTTTCTTTGTCCCACCCCATCCCTCTTAGCCTCCCCCTCCAACCACGAGCTCACTATTTAGCCTTATATAATTTTGCATAATAATAATTTTTTGGGTGCACAGCAGCCGGCTGGTAGCTTACCGGAACGATGCCCATCCGTTACCGGTAGCTCAGCCAGCTTTCACCAGTTGTTTTTTTCCTCCTTTTTTCTTTGTATTGCGGCACAGTAGCTGAGGTGTACCCCACCTCTAGCTAACGTGTATGATGTATGATGATGATACCTGTCGAGGACGTCGAACACAACGGAGGCAGACCTTTAATCTAATTCCACGTCAAGTACGTGGCTTTCAAGCAGATACGAAGGCAGCGTTTACAAGCAGCACAGTCGAAACTCAGCGCGACGGGAGCGCGGGTTTCAAAGCAGTATAATCGAGTAGCTTTTCGTCAATTCAAACAAACTGCAAAGGGTGTCGTGCTAAAACTGATTGCGGGAATAATGTAGGCGGTAATAATCACTACAAGCTCAATACTATTTTGCGCGTACACCTGCGGACCCCGGGACTCTCCCATCTGGCTGGCCAGTAGTGGCAGCGCAAACTTTGTGGATTCAAGATGGCTAGGCTATCCGATTAGTTGCATGAGCATGTTCAGATTTGCTTGGAGATTGCGACTTTCTAGTCCTGTTAACCTGAAACACGGTGTTATAATGCATTAATATGATGGTAATCATCGATAACCGTTGGCACCAAAATACATGCATTTTAGGAGTAATTTGAGAGTACCATTACTAAAAGAGTGGGACGCTGCCTTACTGTCTGATTGGTAAACATTTTGCATCTTCATTGTTTCCTCACTTAAAACGATAAAATAAGCTGCCATAGCTCCGGGAGCTGTGTGTAGCTTGTTGACAGTCAAACTGTCTGTCCATTAATTGAAGAGTACTTCTAGCATCCATTTCCTATCGCAAAGAAGACTAGGATTGATATCTTGGAAATTTCCGTCCCCCTATTGCACTAAATAGAATAGTTGTAATAGAGATGACAAGTACTAATGAAAAAGAAAGTAATGAGTGTAATGCCCCAGCTATCTGGAAACAGAAATTTACACCGGTTCACGATGTACTACATTGGTGGAGAGAATAAGTCGCGGTTTTACATGACATTTCGAGGTGTAAATGGAGTTATGTAACATTAATGACGGCGTTAGCTGTTTAGCAGGTTTATGACACTTAGTTGTGTATGGCTGGGGTTTGTGTGGTTACTTGTCTCTCTATATTATCTGTCAAGCACGCTGACGTAGTACTTAACAAGGCTAGTGCACGGAAAAATCAGAGACAAATGGGTTGGCAAAGCCTGTGTCAGGTAAATGTTTGCAAAGCCGACAAATGCGCATATGATAAACGAAATTATAAGAATGTAAGGCCCCGGACATCTCAAGCATACGATGAAGAATTGAGAAGGTTGGTAATTCTGAAGGTTGTGTGCGATGCGGCATCTCAATCCAAATAGAAGCGTGCAAATATGAAATGGGCTACAGGCGAGATATCTCTCCAGAGCTGAACAGGCGTACTAGAGTGAAACAGATGAAGCTAGGAAGCAGCAAGCGACGATGTTTGGAATCCGGAAATAGATGCCAATTAGAATGTCAGCTCGAAGAGGCTCCAAGCATGAGGTGGAGGGATAAAATTGTTGCCAAGTCCAATGCTTGTCAGCGGTGCGTCATCCAAGTACAAATGGAAGTCTGTTAAGAAGCACTGGGTGTAAACCACAAGCTAGGTAGCTCTTCGAAGTCTTGCAGTCTCCCTAGAGTTAGACTGAGCTAGGAAATGACAGGCATCAACGTTCGGCACCTGGGAAGAAATAACAATGAGAATGTAAGGCCACACATACCTCAAGCGTATAATGAAGGAATGAAAATGTTAGCAAGTCAGTTGGTTATGTGTGTGTGTTGCAGCATCACAGGCTTAGTGAAAGCCCTTTGTGATGAAGCGAAGATGAGCCAGAGGACTGGATGGGAATGTAACCGGAAGGTTAAGAGCACTACGGTTTCACAACGTACATAGAGTATCCTGGTATGATGATGTCATTAGCCAGACGCTGGTGCTTACATCCAGCCAGATGTGGGTGGTGTGAAAGACAGCAGCCTTAAGCATCTGGCGGCTGTTACCTGCGAGATGGAAGACTAACAGAGTAATCCGCATGTGGTGAGGAAATAGAACGGCAATGTGTCTTCCGGCCGTGGACACTAGGCTTCTCAATTCTAAAAGAAGTCCATTCTGATAAAGCGGAGACGGGCCAGAGTGTAGGTGTTGCTTCCAGTCTTGACAAAAGTACTATGTGCATTCCGTTTGGCGAAAAAAGCAGGCATATAGCTACATTCAGAGTTCAGAAGGAGGTGACTGCAATATGTATAGCGTTTCGAAAACCTAGATAGAACGAAGCACTGCTTGACTGCAGAAAATAAGTTGGGAGGCCCTATGATTTTGAATCGTGGTAAAGTTTTCCGCGGGATCCGTTCAACCCCACTCAGCCGCGTCGCTCGCACAAGGAACGAAGGCCGACCACCTCCTGCCATTTGCCGTGTGCAGCTCGGCGACTGTGAACCTATCCGTGGCGAAGACCCCTCTGCTTCATTGTCCGTGGCCCTGGCACGTACAGGACGAGAAAACAAGACGAGTCATCCTGCTGTCATACGCATCTTGGTCTTAACTGCGTCGCCGCTGGTAGCCGCAAAATTCTTAAACTCAAAACGTATGCAGCTGTCGTTAGGTCTCATTATGTCAGCTTCATAAGTGTTGGTCATGGAGCCTCTATAAACAGCACCACAGTCCTGGCGTACCAGGAATACAGTATCCTACATTAGCCGCTTTACACTATCTCCAAAAATGTCCGTCATGAAGCATCTCTTGTTGGTTGTTTAACAGCACTGCGCCCATGCTGTTGTGATCCCATGCGTATATTAGCCAAACTCTCAAGAAAGGTATAAGCACAGACAAAATGTCAGTGAGCAAATTGTTCCGACACATTCAGCGTGCTCACGCAAATGTGCGTGACATGTCAAATGTGTCACGTCAACACAGCGGATCGCTAAGGAGTGGGGTAAAAATAATATAACTAAGGGAAAGTATTATAAACAAAGTATTCTGAAAAAGGAAAAACTACGGCCTCTTAAATAGCAAATGGGTTACGCCTGCGTGGATTGCAGAGTCACCGACCGATTCATTTGCCGAATGCTCCAACGAACGCCGTCAACCGATTAGTTGAATCGGGTTGGCAAGGGAGCACACTGAAATGATATGGTGTCCCTCCAAAGAGTCCAGTTTGCGTTCTCACGGGTCCACTGTTCATTGGTTAGGCAAAGTCGTAATCATCGGCTGCGGTGGTTTAATGCTAATAATACACGACTTACTGGCTAGCTGGCGGACAACTCATGAAAGATCTCGGTATAACCGTGGTCTTTCGTGCAAGGGTTTATTTGTTGTGGAATTCAGTACCACACTGAGATGCAGATAACACTATATTAGGAAATACTCAGATACAACTTTGCAGGTAGGTTGCGGCTCCGCCGGTGATGCGTTTAGTTCATTTTCTTTGACATAAATAGCTGTTAGCGCATAGGTATACGTGGTGCTTTGTCTGTACTATGTGTCACGTATCGATATCTGCTGCAGAGTACCGTGTCACAAGCATTCGAACTGTCTGCGCGGAAGTAAAGCACTATTTAAAAACACTTGTCATAGTACGCGGGGGTAGTTGTTGGGGTGGTTGATATTGTTACCTTGTGAGCTGGTGTACGGTCCGAAGCTAAAACTAAGGTACTTGTTTCGAAATCACGTATGTTGTTGCTACATAACGGTTACTTGGTAACTGAAACTACTGCTAGGTCCTTGAAGCTAACTTTGTAACCGGCGAGTGTGTTCTTCGCCAAACCTGTACAATGGTTCAGTAGCCAGCTGCGCACGCAATGAACGATTATACCTGCAACAGGTGCACCTCAATCAAAGCAAATAGTACTCGACCTACCCACTGTGTCACAGTGGTTACGTGTGCGATGTTTGGCAATTTGGCTTATCACGTCCAACAGAGGCACCTGGTGGTACATCAATGAGCTCACCTGTTTGTTTTATGAGGCTGTCGATGAACCCGGATACCGCAAGGAAGTTCACGTCTTTGAGAAGCCTATGCCGCGCACGAAAGTTTGCTACGTTCGAAGTGGGTTGCATTGAGGTCGGTAGTTTTAAGATCCCAAGCAACAGGGTCACCTCCGGCGTGTGGTAATTTGCCAACCATGGAATAGGGATAGGCATGTCTTCTAAAAAGAAATGAAAACAGGCTGTTTTATCCGCGGGATGTTGCTTTTCCTTATATCACACCATTAACTGAGAGCAAGGTAGCTACATATGCATATAATATGCGCAGGTACACGTACCATTTGCGCAGCAGGTATCGCATCCGTGGTGTTTATCCTGAACAACGAACTGCGGGAGTAGTGACATATCGGATGTTATACCTGTCCTGCTGCCAAGTATGCGTACACGACAAGAAACTTGGATGTTGCCAGCTAACGCATAACCAAGATGCTAGCTTACGTTGTGAGACGGCTTACTGGCATCTGCACGAACGCGTTACCTACAACTTCACACATTTATTGTTTGTATATGCACTGCATCTGAAATTATTTCAGTATCATTTCAGACAGGTTCCATACTTTAAACACAACCAAAGCAAGGCAGTTTTAGCATGTGTGACTTTCTTCTAACTAAGGTTAGCATTCTCGACACGGTTGTTGGTTACGTTTTCAAGAAGAACCCATCCCGCTTGAGGGTAGTCAGCGCACTACCGCTTAATGAACATCAAGTAGGATGTTAGACAGCAAACAAACGGAGGATCCATCTTCTGATGTAAGCCGAATCCTGTTGGAATTTAGAACAGTGTGTATGTTGCTAACCTAGCATACTCTGTCTCCTCCATTTTCAACTTTTGGCGAAATATGTACGTTACGCGAGTGCTACTCGTCCACAGGACGTTTTAAAATATGTGCTTCACTTAAGTGCTTTCAAGCGGTCCCGCGGGTAGGAGCTCAGCAAAGCAGAATGTCACAATGGAATACTGCTTGTGCTGCGCGCAGTTGAGCAACCTTGTAGCCACAACGAAAATGCATAGTAAGCAATCATGGCCCACGGTATCACGAAATGCATTAAATAATTTTACCATGGATGTAAACGTTTCCTTGCGCACGAATCCACGAAAAGCTGGTCTGCCGTAACCCATGCCGTCCGTTATCCATAACCGGTACAACCTGAGACTGCGGTGCGAAGTAACGAAGGATATCCCACGTACACCAACTGGTTCGTACCACGCCTTGCATTCACGCACACAACTTGTGGAAATTATCAAAACATTTCACTCGCTTATTAAGAGCAAAACACAGGTGGGTATGAAGGCTTTTTCCAGAAATGCTTTGTACGGCACCATCTTGTTCCATGCTCCGAAATCTCCGCCGCATATTGACAGTCAATAATAACATGAAATTTACCTACATGACACGGGAGACCGTACCCTGCGGGGAGTAGTACGGAAGTCATTGCTGGTGAGGCGTCTCTCGAATGTATTCTCGATGTATTGCTTTATATCGCATGTTGGGTTATTGTATCGGGAGGTCAGCGCGTTACTCTAATTCCTCCAACTTAGGCCGCCTGTTTATAGGGTGCCTTTAGAAAAGGAAGCGACGGCATGGATAATTTTGGACCAGCTCGAATAACAAAACACTTTTAGGTCAGCTCGAGCAACATTGACCCGTGCGCTGCAATCGTTGTCTCGAGAACTGAGATAATATGGTCAGCCGAAGTAGAAAGTTCTTAGAAGACTCACCGAATGCTTATGGTGCTTGTTCTGCGGCGCTAACAGCGCAAGCATTTATAGACGATACAAGCATTATTTATGTTGGAATATTTGCTTTTTGCTACCATAACAGACAAAAGTAGGTTGTTGAGCTGTATGAGCGACGTTGACCGCGAATAGAATGCAGCAAATCTATGGAAGGGAAATTAATGAAAGACGCTCCTAAAGTCCGCCTCTACGGTAGCCGTTCGAAGTAACGGTCAAAAACGACCTACATTAGACCTCACTTAAGCTAGCAAAAACCTCATGTTTAGCCATTTAGGTTAATTTTATTAAACATAGCGTAGATATCCTAAGTTCGGATGAAAAATGTTATGTAACGTATTATTTTATTTCCTACCTTTCTCGAAGTTCATTCTTTGCCACTACGTGTCGCTTCACACCTGAGGCTTGCCTAGCGGCGGGTTAACTTAAGTAGCTATGCCACGGAGAGCATCCGACACAAGGAATGGTGGGAAAGTGTTTTTGGTTTGTGTGCTTTAAAACAGCGTTGTAGTAAAAGAAATAATGTACGCGTTATGTAGATAAATGAAATACAACTAAAATTAAACAAAAAATGTGTTTATAAGGAATAGGCAACCATTTGAATTGGTAAGCGCCAAAATATAGACTAAAATATGGTAAATTTAAAAGCGAAACAAGAGGATACTAAAAAGCTGTGAGCATAAACATGTGTGGGTTTACCTGTAACTATTTAGGGCATTTCCTTCATTTATTTATGACTTCAAAACCTGCTGCTGTACCATACCACACCTCCCCATTTCGGGCGGTTTTCGTTCCGTGCGTTGGATACTGGGATGCTAGGCCTAGTGGAGGTGTTGGCGTGAAGCAAACGGTAGTGAACAGCTCCGTTACCGGTTTTGGCGGGCAACTTAATGGGAAAATTGCAACGGAGATGTTAAAATAGTAATCAGCACGTTTGGAAACCGACAGAAATATCAAGAAAAAGGATTAAATGGAACCCTTTTGCAAGGTTTGTTTTAATTGACTATTTTGTAGATCCGTAAAAGGGGAGCGCCCTATGATGCTCCGCCCTACCTGCCAGCACTTTGGACACTACCAGCTGCACTTTCGTCAAAGCGTCTGCCGCGTTGGATTCGGATGTGGATTGTGGTTGCAATAGGTCAACCTCAGCAGCACAGCGTGTGGTGGACGATGATCAGTTATTCCAACAGCTAATGAAGATGGGATATAAAACAATTGGAGCGTTCAGGAAAGACTTCTCGGCATTTCAACGTCAATCCTGTACGCCATTTTCCGTGTACAATACTGAACCTGCCGGTCAATGCCGCCAAAACCGTGGCATTGTGCTACGAAAGGGATGGTACATTAGTACCTGAAGTACGTATATGTTCATGCCCAACGGATACGTGGTGGATACCGCCGGTAAGTCATTTTTTATTCTGCCAAAGCTGTCCATTTAGTTACAGAGATTGCAATTGTGCCGCTCATGTCACGCGTCGTTTTGTCAATGATTCGTCTAAGATAACGGATCACACTATGATGCGTAGCTATAATTTTCACATGGTAAAACCATGGTTTTACCTGCGTAATTGCAGGCTCGCACAGGCGTATGAGGAGCAGGTATTTGAGCTTATACAGTGTTTCAAGAGTATGCATGACTACTGACCCTGACTACTGACTTCATCTGTACTAATCCAGCTCTTGGTGCTGCTAAGCATGCTATCATGTACAATATTGAAATATGCTGATCACGCCCAAAAGGCGTGCCTCGCTTTGTCGAGAATAAACTATTTGCTTTTTATTTATTTATTTGGATTGTGATGACACAGCGCTCAAGACCATCCGAATTGACGACATAATATTTACTTCATCTTATGCTTGAAGTCTGGCATTAATATCTAGTCTCGGATTACGAACTTTGTTGCCCGTTGCTCCCTAGCTCTGTCTTATATCTCTTGTAGGACCGCCAGGCCTAAAAAATCATCTAGCTTGTGGATTACTTCCATTTCATCTTAACAGATAACCATTACAACTAAAATAGCACACCACACACAACCATCCGATTTCCGAACATTTTCATCCTTTCGCCTCACGCCTGATGATACTTCGGCCTTACTTTCTTAGCAACGTCTCCGTTCTGCTCCTGCTTGTCATCCACCGCTGCTGCGTATTTCCTCTGTTTCACTCTAATATGTTTGCGAAGCTGTAGCTAGCCTTTTAGCACTTGCCTAACTCCCATTCCATAATACATTTTTCCATTCGGCTTCTGATGCCACATCGCACGCAACGATCCGACTTGCCATCGTTTTTCCTCCGCCTCATGCATGATGTCCCTTTGATCTTATATTTTTAGCATCATCCATTTCCGGATTCTATTCATTGATGCATGCTGCTCCCTAACGCTCAACTATGTCTGCTCAGTCTGGTGAGCTACCTAGCCTGTGAGCCATTCCCATTTTCTCTTACCAGGCTTCCATTTAAATTGCAGCAGCGTGTTACTCAAAACCAGCCCACCAGCTGACGTTTCGATCCCTCCACCTTATGCTTGAAGTCTCTTTGACCTTACATTCTTATTATTACATACTTCCGTAGCCTAAGTGCCAATATCTGCCGCTTCTAACCTCTATCTGTTCCACTGAGTTTGACTGCTTAAGCCACGAAGAACTACCGAGCACGTGACTCACTCTCATTTCATCTTTACGGGCCTCCATTTGTATTGCGGTGCCGCGTCGCTCGCAACCATTGTAATTCCAAACAGCTTCCTTACTGCAGCTTATGATTGCGGTCACTGGGGTCTTACATTCCTACTAGTGTCAACTCCCGGCTTCCGTATCTCGACGCCTGTCGCTTCGTAGCTCGGTCTGTTTAACACTAGCACGACTGATAAGCCTCGCCGAACTACACAGCCTTGGCTCACTCCCCCTTCAGCTTAATAGACCATCCCTGGAATTGCGATACTTCATCACCCCCAGACATCCTCCTTGCTAACGTTTTCAGCTTTACATCTTATGCTTGTTGATACCCTGATAGTACCTTCTTATCCTTAACTTCTTCCGGAGTTCGAATGTTGTTATCCACTGCTTCTCACCTCTATCCGTCTATCTCTAATATCACTGATACGCCTCGAAATGCCACACAGACTATGGCTCGTTCACGTTTCACTACTACAGGATACACTGCAGAACGCCATCTTGGAGTTGAACTTTTAGTATCTTTTGACGCCGCCGCCCAGCTTAATCCGCCAAATCTGGTCTTTTTAAGAGCTGCTCTGCAAGTCTTTACTCCATTCACAGTTAATCCGCGTTCCACTCTATATATTTTATTGTAAAAATCTACCTTAGCGTGGAACATTTAGTACCTTTTGGCGATGCAGCCCATGTCATTCTGCCACCGCACCTCACTTTCAGAGCTGGCTGTACAACTGTATTTTTGCTACAGCCGTAGTAGGCGGTCCCATATATTCTCGCTCCCATCCTTATCATTAAAGGGCTAGCAGCCCGTGCCTAAACTTACAATAGCGAGCAACTTCCGCTCCACAATTAATCCGGCACACGCCATCACTCTTCTTTGTTTATTTGACCTGAATATTTCACTGTAGACTTCCATCGTGCAGTGGAACATTTAGTAAATTTTGGCACTACTGCCCAAATCATCCTGCTACCTCTGATCCTGATTGGAGGAATGACTGCAACCGTTTTCTTACTACAGCTGTAGTATGCGATCGCTTCCATTCTGGCTCCAAACCTTAACTTTGATAACCCATTAGTTTATGATGCTTCTTACGACAACCTTTTGCTCCTGCTTCACAACACATTAGGCTCCCACAACCACTCTTCTGTGTCGACTACTAGACTTATACTTTACACCGTAAATGTCCACTTTGGAGTGGAGCACTGAGTATCGTTCGGTGCTTCGGCCCTTATCATTCTGTTAGTCCGCGTTCCACGTAACGCTGGAATTGTCACCGTATTCACGCTATGGTTGGAGAATATACTCCCGTCTTTTCTCTTCACTGTTTTCAACATATAACTGCTATTTTTCAGTACCCCATATTAGGATAGTAAGCGGTTCCTGTTGCACCGCTAATCCGGCTGTGATCCTCCCCCTTCTTGGCTCTCTATTTGACTGATAATTTTTACAATTGTAGCACACCTGGAGTGGAAAACAAAGTACCTTTTGGCGATGCAGCCCGTATCATTCTCCTACCCAACGTCACTTTCAGATCCGGAGCTGCAACCTTTTGCTCGCTACAGCTATAGTACGCAGTCCTTCCTCTTTTCATTCCAGGTTTCAACATTGAATGCTTAGTAGCGTATGCCGCATATTAATACGTAAATAAATAAATAAACTTTTATTCTCGACCATGCGAGACACGCCTTTACAGGCATGATCATGGTTAGCTACCAGTGTGATCAATAATGTACAAAAATACATGTTTGGCATAACAGTGTATGTAAGTGTATGGGTGTATAAACGTATGTAATTGTGTATGAGTGTAGCTTGTGTCTTTGAATGTCCCGCATCAGTTTTGACCGTTTGTTGTCGTCAGGAATGTGAGCATAAACTATTGATGTCCTTGGGTTGGATAGCACTTTTCGGATATCCACGGGCCAGTGACTTTATTTTGTGGCGAGTCACATCCGCCACGTCGCAGTGTTGATAAGCAGATATTTGTGGCTTTTTATAGGGAGAACGTTTGCCAGGCGAAAACCCACCACGTCCTGGAACACTGCCGCCGAACTATTTGCTGGAACGGGTTAAACCCGAACCACCCAGCTGGCACCACGAGGAGGTTGTTCGGCTAGCCAGCTGTTGTTCGGCTAGCCAGCTACAGTGAACGACTACTGCTTCGCAACTAACTTAGCGAGCAACTTTACCTTTCGCTGCCGTTTAGTTGATCTGAATATTTCACTGTATAAATCCGCCTTAGAGTGGCACACTTAGTATCGTTTGGCGCTGCCGCGTAGCTTAATCCTGCAGCTTTATTCACCCTCAGAAATGGTTTTGCAACCGGTTAAAGATGTCAAAATAGTCCCTCCCATGCCCTTTACTGTTTTTCTCATGGAATAGATATTAGTCCGTGCCTTACATTGCGATATCTATCTGCTTCTGCTTTGTAGTCAATTCGGCCCCTAAACCCTGTTTTCTGCCATCTATGTGATCAATACATTCCACTTTAGAAGTCAACCTTGGGTGGAGCACAGTATTTTTAACGCCGATTCCCATCTTATCCTATAGTCCCGTTTAACGCTGTCTGCAATTGCTTTCTCACTACAGCGGTAGGACACAATCGCTTCCATTCTCGCTTCAGTCCTTAAAGTTGTTAGCCTTTTAGTACGTGCCTCAGCTTTTGCTAGCTATTGACTTCTTGTTCACAATACCTCCGGCTAACACAACCACCGTTCTCTGCCATCTGTTTGGCTAGTATATTTTACGGTTGCAGCCGACCTGGAGTAGAACGCTTAAATAAATAAATAAATAATTTGTGTATTCTCGACTAAACGAAGCACGCCTGCGCAGGCATGATCATGGCATGAGTACAAAATGTGATCAGTTAATATACAATAGAACAATGGGATTGTTGCATGTGTTTATATGGTGCGCCTATGGTGCGCTGCGGCTGGTGGTGGTCAGATCCTGACAGATGTTCTACCCACTGCTGCTACTGTTGCTCCACATTCTCATGTCTTGGGCGCCTCCACGTGGCGACCGCTGGGTGGGAGTTAGGTTTCGCCCTTCTCCCTGCTAGGATCCAGGACACCAATCCGCATGAGTCAGCAAACTGACCATGTGCTAGACCCGCTGCCTTTCGAGTGTTCATTTAATCGAAGGCCATGGCTGAGGATCCGAGTCGTTCTCCTGTCAGGTGTGGTCGCCCTGGCAGTATCCTAGTCCATCCCTTTCGGAGGTTAGGATGTGATCGATGGCCCTCTTCCCGTAGAACCTTGCCATGGGAGACAACAGGTCAACGGGATATAAGCTCACAGCTCGATTGGCGTAGAGCACGAGCGCCACGCATTGTCACTGACAGTGCGAGGGTACCTCCGAGTGCTGAATTGTTTGTTACTGCCCGCCTCAATCCAAACAGTACCTGGTCAAATTGGTGTAAACCCGCCAAAAACCCACCTGCAGTATCTCAAAGGCTGCGTGTGACGGCCGTCAAGCAGATCCCCATCTGTCCCTGCAATCACGTTCCCGAGCTGGATCTGCGCCCCACTGCCTCTCGCGTCACGCTGTTGAGCCAAAGGCTCTGGGTGGAGTCCCTCAAGCAAACCTCCGAAGCACAACGACCACCTCGCGTGCGATTGCCCACCAATGCAATCGTATTCCTGCGCGCAAACCACTCAGCATCGGGTGCTGGAAAGTGCGCACACTACTGGACCGGAACTCGAGCGAGCGCCCTGAGCGACGCACTGCAATGTTCGCGATGGAACTGGCGCGCTACAACATCGATATTGCGGCGCTCAGTGAAACACGGCTCGCTGAGCAAGGTAAGTTGCATGAAGCAGGTGCTGGCTGCACATGCTACTGGGTGCGAAGCGCCGCCTCAGCTCCACGGGAACATGGGGTCCGATTTGCAATGTCCGATCGCCTGAATGGCCAGCTGGGGGTGAACCAAAAGGCATCAGCGCGCGACTAATGACTGTTTTCCTACGACTCGGAAGAGTTAAGTTTGCTACTTTATAAGCACATACGGACCGACCATGTGTTATCCTGATGACACGCGTGCTCAGTTCTACACTGAGCTATCCTCCGTGATACGGTCTGTGCCGAGGAACGACCGACTATTTCTTCTGGGTGATTCCAACGCCCGCGTTGGGCGTGACGCATGAGCGTGGACAGATGTTATCGGTGCGCATGGCATTGGTTCAGCGAATGCAAACGGTGACAGTCTGCTCTCACTGTGTGCCACTCACGGCCTGACGATCACGAACACTCGGTTTGCACTGAGTGCGAATGATGCAGCAACCTGGACTCACCCACGGAGTGGTCACGCTCACCTACTGGACTATGTCATCGTACGTCAGCGTGATGTGCGTGAAGTGCGCATGACACGTGTACTGCGTGGAGCTGAGTGTGGCACTGATCACAAGTTGGTGCGGACCAAACTGTACATATATTTTCGTAAATCAATGTATTGCACTCCCGCCGTGAATCGGCGTAAAGTTAAAATTCTCTCCCTCGGTACTGTGGCGAAACGTACTGAGCTGGAGAAGGCGATGGCTGCACGCCTGTGTGGTGATGTGGACTGCATAGCCACAGTGGGCGACCTGTGGCACCACATTCGCGACCAGGTGACAGCTGCTGCCGAGGAGACCATTGGGCGTGCATACTGTACACGGCCTGATTGGTTTGATGATAACAATGCGACGATCGGCGCATTGGTGTCGGAGAAGAGTGCAGCATTTGCTGCACATGTGGCAGACCCCAGTGACTTGGAGAAGAGTAGTCATTTTCGCTAACTTCGACGGCGACTGACCCGAGAGCTCCGTCGCATTAAAAATGAATGGTGGACGAAGAAAGCGAAGCAGATAGAATGCTACGCCGAACGCCGCCAACGCAAGGAATCCTTTGACTCCTTGACGGCGTTGTATGGACAGAGATTGGAGCCGCTGAGGACACTGATCGATGGTAGTTCATGCGTTACCTACACACAGACTGCAGACATAATGCCGATCTGGCGGAAACACTTTGACTGTCTCTTGAACAACCGTTCAGAGATCGACTGGCCTACATTGAACTGCCTGAAGCAGCACGATGTAAAGGCGGATCTGGCGGAAACGCCGACGCTGGATGAGACGCAGAGAGTACTTGCTCAGCTGCGAAACGGCAAATGTGCCGGAGCCGACTGGATCCCGTCTGAAGTATTGAAACACGGTGAACCCATGTTGTTGACTGCACTGTTCCACTTGGTGCAATGCGTATGGATTGAGGAGAAGGTGCCTAGTGAGCTAAAGGATGCCCTCGTGCTACCACTGTAAAAGGGCAAAGGGAGCAAGCAATGTTGCACGAATTATCGTGGCATCAACTTGCTGAGTTGTGTGGGCGAGGTGATTGCCCGAATCCTGCTCAACCGTCTCGTCAGTCAGCTTGTAGAACCAAATGTGGCGGAAGAATAGTGCAGATTCCGTTCGGGTCGCAGTACTATAGATATGGTGTTTGCAGCTCGTCAGCTGCAAGAGAAGTGCAGAGAACGACACCAGCCATTGTACCCGCGTTTTATTGATTTCACCAAGGCATTTGATACGGTGAACCGTGAGGCATTGTGGCTGGTGTTGGGTAAGTTTGGTTGCCCGCGTAAGTTTGTAAGTTTAATTGAATGTCTGCACAGTGGTATGCGAGCGAGGGTGCAGCTAAGTAGCGAGACCTCGGATGACTTTGCAGTTGTCTCTGGTGCGAAGCAGGGTTGTGTGTTAGCTCCTGCCCTGTTTAATATATATCTTCATGCAATGTTGCCCTGTGCTTTTGATGTGACTTTTGCTTACGGTGTTCGTGTGGAGCACCGTATTGATGATGGGTTGCTGAACATCCGTCGTTTCGGTGCGAGAACTGTAGTCTGTGGACAACTGCCCGTATGTTGCTGTTCGTTGACGACGGTGCGTTGTTTTCACACAACGAGGATGAGTTGCAGCACATGACTAGTGCTCTGGCTTCGACAGCGGCCAAATTCGGCCTCACCATAAACACAGGCAAAACTTTCTGTCTCTTTCAGCCTTAACCGGAGGTGCAATCTTCAATATTGCCGCGAATCAACATTGGTGCTGAAGTATTGGAAACCACCTCCCGTTTCAGCTACCTTGGGAGTGTGATTTCGACGGATCAGCAGCTACAAATTGAGTTACGTATTCGCATGTCGAACGCAGCAGCGACATTCGAAAAGCTAGAGTACCGAGTGTGGAACAACCATCAGCTTACCATTGGCACGAAGCTGATGGTGTACAAATTCATGGTGATGTCCATTCTGCTATACGGCAGTGAAACGTGGACGATGTACCGATTGGATGTGCGATATTTCGAGCGGTTCCATCAGCAGTGTTTGCGACGAATTTTGCGCATCGGTTGGGGCGCCAGAGTTGCAGACATGGAAGTGTTGCGCCGAAATGGGATGAATGCAGTGGACTGCATACTTTTACTTAGACACCTGAGATGGCTTGGTCATGTGTGGCGTATTGATTCGACTCGGATACCGAACCAACTCTTATACGGTCAGCTGAGTATAGGGAAGCGGCTCTTGGGGAAACCAATTTACGTTAGCAGGACAGGATCAAAGTGAGCCTCTCACGTTCTAATCTTGACTGCAGGTCATGGGAATTGAAGGCGGTTGATCGGCGGGTATGGCGCGATCTAATCACGAAGGCAGTTGCTGAAGTGTGGGAAAGACCTCATGCATGCAGAGAAGAAGCGGCAAGTGCGGAAGCGGCAAGCACCGATGGATTGTCCTCCATCGACATCGAGCGCATAGTGCTGTAGCACATGCGGTCGCGAGTGCCTGAGTCAGACCGGCCTAGTGAGCCATGAGCGAGGCGATTCGGGACTACTACCGAAGCGCCGACGGGATCTGCAGAGCACGTAAGCACAACCGGCGCAGCGTTTGTAGGTAGCTGCATTCAATTTACTAACCGCGTGCTTGCATGCTAAGTCTATTTATTTCAGGTGGTGGTTTCAATTTTGCCCTAATGCTTTTCTTTCCCATATAAATGCTAGTTATACCCTCTTCTATACACTTGCACACGTCGCTTAAGCCACTTGTATTTATTTCGGTAACATTTTCGTGTTTGTAGCATTTCCATAAAATAAACCTACTGAACTCGTGAACTTACCTAGTATTCTGTTGCAAACGTATTCGTTTGTAAATAACTTATTTCATATGCTCACTAATTTAAGATTTGTGTCACCATTTGCTTTCGTGCTAAGTCTGTTTATTTCATGTGGGGTTTTTCAATTTTCTCCCAATTCTTCGCTTTCTCAAATACATGTCCATCTATAATCTCTTCTATAAACTTTCACACGTCACTTAAGCCAATTCTAGTCCTTTGCGAAAACACTTCTATGTTCGTGGTATTCCCGTAAAGTATACTTTCTGACCTCATGAATTTATCTCGCATTCTTCTGTTAACAATTAACTTCAAATGCTCTTTATTTTAGAATATATGTCACCCTTTTCTTAGGCATTAATCGCTTTATTTTCTTTGTTATCTTTCTCTCAAGTGATTAGCTGTTGCTTGTATCCCCAGTGAGGCTGTGCTTGATGTGCATGTTGACAAGGTGCCTACCTGTCTATTACCCATTACCTCGTCCATACTGGCTCCAGGAGACAGTTGGCCGTTGCTGGAGGGGACAGGATGCACGGTCCTTGTGGCCGTGGTAGGATCACAGGGTGGTTCCATGCACACAGTGTGGAGCGGACTACGGTCCAGCCACCGCCTTGTGTGCGCTTGATTCCCCACAAACAGCGTGCTTGTGTTTGCCTGTAAGGGAGTGCGGGCCGGCTCCTTTGATGAAACGTAGCTCCCATCCGCATGCCTCCCGGCCTTATTCCTTCGGGTTTACGCTGGATGTGGGGTGTGTGGTTGGAGCTGTGGGTGGTGCAGCTCAAGCCATCTATGGTCCCTCTGTAGGCGCAGGCTTTCTGTGGATGGCCACATTGACAGGCAAATCCGAAACCGGATGTCGCCAACCATATGAAAGTTTGCATGTAGGCGTGTTTAGCTTTGTTTATGGGATTAGTAAGTGTTTCCTGCCGTTTTGCTTGAATGTGTTTGAAGACGTCGCCAGTGCTAAATAGACGATTGCTATCTGTGGACTTGAAGCGATTGTCCGGATAGGCCATGGGTGACTAGTTGGTGGCGATTCACAACCGCCACGTCACAGTGTCGTTGAACGGACATATGTGGCTTTTTATAGGGAGAACGCTTGCCAGACGAAAACCCACCACTTCCTTTAACATTGCCGCCGAACTATTTGCTGGAAGGGAGTAAACCTGTACCACCAAGCTGGCTGTAGCTGTAGCTGTAGTACGTATTCCCGTCAATTATCGCTCCAGCTTTCAACTTTAAACGCTGAATGTTTCACACTGACACAGTCCTCAGACTTCTACATACAACCAATGCAATTGATTTTACTATAACAAATGCTTTGATGGAGTGCAGAACATTCCGTTTTCTTAATGTTCACTGATTGCACCAAACCCGGTTTGGGCGCCTGTGCTCATGGATTACTACGTGGCGAAAGCACGTCCAACTTTTATCTCGACACAATAGTTATGAAGGACTTTTAAGCGCCCCAGCGCCATCATGTTCCTTAACCTGACTATTACCTGACAAAATGCTCAATCGTATGCAGTACATCTTTTCGGTTATACTTTCAGTAAACGAACTGTTCTATTATTCCAAAAAGGCTATGCTTGCATGCTTATTTGATCGCGCCTTCACAGGCGTGTCTCGTTTTACAGAGAGTATACAATTTATTTATTTATTTATTTATTAGTACGTGCCACATCCATAGAGAGCGCGCGGCTCCTGCTTCACAACTACTTCGGCAAAGACCATTTCTCTGCTCTGAGGACCTATGAAAGTTGTACGTCCCACTGTAGAAACAAACCTTGAAGCGAAATGCTAGGCGTCTGCTGGCGGTGCCTCCTGTATTATTCTCGTTCCCGTGGTCACACCTGGATCTAACTCTATAACCGCTTTCTCGCTACAACGGTTTCAACTAGTGCTGTCCGTTTGCCTTTCTGTTTTCGACACTATATACCTAATAGGAAATGCCTGAGCCTAAAATAGCGCGCGGCTTCTGATTCTTAAGTAAGCAGGCTGTCGATAACTAACTCTCCAGCCGTTTGTTTGACTTTTACGTTCCACCGTCGTTGCCCGGCTTAGAGCGGGACACCTAGTTATCATTTGGCGCTGCTGCACATACTAGTGTGATATGACTGGTCCCTTACAGAGCTGCCTCCGCATCCGTATCTTCGCTACAGACGTAGTAAGTTATCCCTTCTCTTCCCGCTCCGGTATTTAACGTTGAATGCTTATCAGTCTGTGCCTCGTCATACGCAGGGAAAAGTTGCCTCCACGCAATTAATTCAACGCCCAGTGTCGCCTTTTCCTGCCGCCTATCTGACTTTTGTGCTGTACTGTAGCAGTCCAGATAGGAGTGAAACACGGTAGCTTTTAGCCATGATGCCCATCTTCTTCTGCTATCCCAGTTCCCTTTCAAAGCGGGCTCTGCAACCGTATTCCGGCCACAGCTGTAGTATATAGTCTTCTCTACTGTCGTCGCAAATTGGACACTCCGTTTCACGCTGGCACACAGCCACTTTTCTAGCATTCGATTACTGAACATCGTACGCTTTTATTCTCAAGAGTCTCGGATCCGGCGTAGCAACATTGCTGGCTCTCATACATGTTTACACGAAGGGCTCAACCACTGTCAACCGATCGCTCAACCTACATCTTAGCCGCCCATGCCACTACTTACTACGCTCTTCTGATTCCTTTAACTCAATAATCGTTTAACAACGCCTGATACTCCCCGTTTCCACACAGAGCGACTGTTGAATACTCTAGTTCAATTCGGACAGCACTTGTCACTCACTTTCAACGAACATCAGGTCTCGTAGTTGTATCCAAAACAAAAGATCTGATGTATAACATATTTGGTCGTTTCATTGCCTTTACCAAGCACAACTTTACCGAGTCTGACGACCTTCCTTACCTCATCCGGTCAGTGCAGAGCTGCTCCTTGCTAGATGCACAGCAATCACTCGTCTGTGACAGCTAATTGCTTGTAGTTCAGGCCTCCCACCGGCTTCTCCCTTCTCAGGCATCACTACTATTATTGCATTATCACCACGGCATGATTTCATCCTCTGCGTGTCGCCGCGTCTTCGTGTCGTCTTTCTGCCTTGATCACCCGATAATATTTACTCAGCGCTTGAGTCCTATCTATCCGCTGGCTTACCATCTCTTTCGATGTAGGCTGGCCACCAGCCGCCCATCCACCATTCTAACGCTGCTGGTCCCTGAACTCTGTTTTTTGTCGTTCCACGCAATAGTCGCATCATAGTAAACTGAAACTGCGTTTTTGCTTAATGGCGCAACGCTCTGTATTCCTTGTAGGTAGTAGCAACTAACTTATAGGGCCACTGCTTTCGAAAACCATTCAAATTCACGTTCAGCAAAATCACTGCTGCACATTGTACATCATTTGTCTCCACGCTGTCTGTGTGGCTGTCTCTGTTCGTTTCCTTATTCTCCGTTTTCTCCCGAGTCTGTCACAGGTACGGCGACACGCACCCAAGGAATTGTTCTCCGTTTCAACAGCAATACAAGGCACACAGTTCCTCTACCTGGACATGAGCGGAAAATTATAAACCTTTTTAAAACTTACTAACTGGACAAATCAATAAATTCTTCCGCGGCATTAACCACTGAGTCCAATTTATCTAACATTACCTATTCCACATACCTCTTGACTGGAGGACTTTCGACTACGGAAGGCACATTCTCCTGCCAAGACAAAGCTTGAACAATCGGTCATTCTAAGCTCTTCAATCCGCTTTGACCGCTCAAATGGCCGTGGTTACCACAATCTCTAATCAATTTCACTACATACCCCGGGGGCTCTGCGATTCTTTCTTTGGAACCTATCCTGTCCTCCAAGACTTCAACATATTTCAACGTATATTCTTCGAGGCTTCACGTGGTTCTGCAGATGATCAACACATCATATCCAGAAAGAATGCTTAGTTCCTGACCTACCGATCTGGAACAGGAGTGGACGCGGACACGCAACGGCCGCTCGCATAGCGCATCAGTCAGCAGAAAAATGGGACGCAACTTGACTGCGAATAACGGAGCAAAAGAACGTTCAACAAAAACCTAGCCAGTTACAACTTGACATTCAATGGATTGGCGGCAGTGTTTCAGGACGTGGTGGGTTTTCGCCTGGCAAGCGTTCTCCCTATAAAAAGCCACAAATGTCTGTTTAACAACACTGCAACGTGGCGTGTGTGACTCGCCACCGAATAAAGTCACAGCCCATAACTTCACACTGGCAGCTCAATTAGAATCATCATACTGGATAGCTTGCTCTTCAGTTATCTTCCAATGGACCACTCAGGATTCTTTATCTACTATCACTCGAGGTATGACTGCGATATATGGCAGAGCGATTATGTCCAAACATATCGTTCTTTCGCATGTTCACCATCGCACAGTTACAAGCATGGACATATGAACAGTTTTCTACTGTCACTACAGTTCCCATAAACTGTCTGTACAGCTGTACATACCTGATCATGCCTCAACTGGCGTGCCTCGCATAGTCGAGAATAAATATTTATTTATTTATTTAAATGTTATAACATAGGCGTCTAATAAGGTTTGCATCCACGCCTGTTCGTTGCGGCCTTGGTTGTCTCTCACCTTCCCTTTTCTCCGAGGTCCGGAACTTCTTGGGGATCTGGGATAGTACCGAAAAACCGCTTTTGTTCGGGACAGAACAACCAATAAGGACCTTTGAAGCACATGGCTGTACAAGAAACGGATACAACCGCACTCACTACCAGGACCGTTGTCCAGTGATGATGGCTGGAGTCAAGAACTTTACATACCTGAAAAGAATACATACTCCTGAACAATCCAGACGCAAGAAACTGACCTTTCGCCCACCTGGATACCCACAAAACGATTCTTCGTGAAGCCCGCATCTTCGATTCGCCTCAGCCATTATGGCGGCCTTGCCCAAGATACATGCTCAAATAACAGAGGAATTTGTATGTCATTTGACTGCGGATATCTGAGTGTGAAATCAGTCGACTACCTCGTCCGCCAGTTTTATATTAGTGCACTGACAAATTTCTGACAGTGTTCCAGGACCTGGTGGGTTTTCGTCTGGCAAGCGTTCTCCCTATAAAAAGCCACAAATGTTCGCGTAGCAACACTGCGACGTGGCGGATGTGCCACGCCACCGAATAAAGTCACTGCCCTGAACTACCTACTGGCAAGTCGACCAGAATCATTATTCAATATTGCCCTGTCGCTTTCAATATTAAGTTACAACATGCCTATATGTAGCGTTTTCATTGCACATGTAATGCCCTGACTGTTTCGACTACGCACGCTAGAATTCAGCGGTTTGTCGTTCATTGAAGACTCTATCCCGTGACTACTTACACAATTTCCGCAGACTGTACAACCTTCGGCTTACTGCTGACTACACACTCATAGCAATGTGTTTGTTGCGAAGCAATATTGCATGTATATATTGAGCATGGCTTGCTTGGTGTGTCTCGACAAATTCGATATTAAACTATTTGTTTTTATTTAACACTTTTGTATTCCGGCATTAACCTAACCTGGTTCATTTTCCCTTGCAGTTCATCTGGTTAGTTTTTTTTCATTCTTGTTCTAAGGGATGACATTTTCTGCACGGTACACCTTTGAGGACCTACCTTCGACGCTAACCTGCCCAAGGAATAAACACAGAACAATGAACTAATCCTCATTTTCTATACTGACAGAGCACATGCTCCCGGAAAACTAATCAAATCAATACAAGCCTCCTGAGTAGTCCGAATTCAACAGCGCCCACAACTTGAGGTCAACCCCGAAGCAGACAACCACACAACCATAGGTAACAACTTGCCGAAACATTGCGAATAGGTGCACGGATAATCAGTCTGATGCAGCCTTGCTAAGGTCATATCACCGATCGGCATTGTTCCAGGAAGTGATGGGTTTTTAACTGCCAAGCTTTCGCCTACAAGTAGCCACAAATATCTGTTTAACACCAACGTGACCTTGCGGAGGTGAATCCTCACGCAATAAAATCGCTGCTCTAACTATGCATTGGCACGTGGACCGACACCACATTTAACCAAATCTGTGCATTTATCTGCCTTTGTACGATTAAGCCTACATATTTACTCATTGGCAGACCAGTATCCCTAAAATAGTTTTTGCAGCTTTTTCTCATGCTTCACTCACCTGATCCGCACTGTGTACACAAACTCACCGGACTAGTTCCTCCCCAAGATACTCCAAGTAAATAATCTAGTTATTATCTATAACTGTTGCATTCTGTGCGGAGAGGCTTCATTCGCTTTTTGAGCCATGTGGGCCCCCACTACTGACTACGTCTGTACTAATACTGCTCTTGGGCCTGCTAATCATGTTAACATGTACAATATTGCACTGCTGATCATGCCCAACGAGGTGCCTTGCTTCGTCTAGAATAAAATATTTATTTATTAAGTGATGTGCGGTTTTGGATTTTCCTATCGAATGCCCGCACTGCAGGTAAAAGCCGGTTTCACACATACGCGTATCTATAAGAATAGAACTTTGCCCGCGTGTTCTTGTTGGCTTTCGGCAGGACATTGAAGGTTGGCGGATTACGGAGAGGATATCAAAGGTTGCCCTATGGCAGGAAATACGGCAATGAGCACGCAAGAGGATTGTTGAAAAGCAGATATAGAAGGGAGAGGTTGATGTTTGGCCTTTTAAACCATAAAGGCACTAGCGATAGTTCGATGCGCCAACCACGATTGTTGAGAGTGGAGTGGCTCAGAAGACGTTTTGTGTATGATCGCTGGACCTATTTAATGACAACTGTAGCATTTTGTGAAGTTGGTACACACAATGGAGCCGTATATTTTCAGACGTCAAGCACAGCTTTTGTTTAAGGCAAGCCTAGATGCTTGCAGTTCCATAGATTTGAATATCTAGCCTATGAGGATCGTGCTTTTGTTGAGCAATGGCTCACTTGTTATGCGAAGCGGAAAGAACTGGCGTAATATACACCTAGGTAACGAACCATGAGGCTGTTACCAATCAGTGCGCCTTAAAGCGCTAAGGCATTAGGCGGCACCATGCACCGATGTGACGGGCTGCATATCACAGGTGAAGATGCAGGTTTTAAGGGTTGCATCAAATCTCTACATCCGTGAGCTCATTTGGAACCCGAGAATGACTGGCTTGCATGTTTGCTGGATGAATGGGGAACACGTGGTTGATCACATCGACGAAGAGATAGGAGTTACAATATTGTATCACCTGGAATGCGGCATTGTTAGCTAACAAGAACAACAGTAAGCGTAGTACGCTGCAATAAAAAACACCGCTTTTGCCTGGTGTGAGGAGTGCTCTAGCCTCAATCACCTTTACTGGTTGCGTGGGAGATAAGAGATATGAAGTGAAGTACATGAACAGTCAACATGAGATGTTTTATTATTCAAGCATAAATAATAGTTCTGCGTGTGGCACTCCGTCAACCTCTTTTCTCATGTCAAGTAAGATTATGACCAGTGCCTGTTTAGCGTCAATCTGTGCAGTCACATTGTTAAGAACCCCAACTTGGCAAAGCTGACAAGATTTGGACGATAAAAATCCGTGTTGTTATCTATTGTTGGGGTTGCGGCTAAGTAGAAACTTCAGTAAGTTTTCCTTAACTATTCTTTTCCTCACTCTCTAGGCAACAGGCATGTTGCTGATGGGGCGGTAGTTTTCTATGTTTTGACGGCTACATTATTTAAGTCTAGTAATAACTATGGAATGCTTTCACTGTTTAGATGTACGTCGTACTTATATCAGCGCGTAACTAAGTTAATAATGAATCAGGAAAGCATTGGCCGCCGTGTGTCAGAAGAGTAGACAGGAGGCCGTCTATGCCAGGGTGTGGTGACACCTTGAGTGATCTAATTAATATTGTTGTAAAAGTTAATTTGAAGGTAATTACGTCTAGCGAGTCGCGGGCGAGTTTAAGCATAACGGTTGTCAATATGATGTAATTTTTCTGTAATGGAACCGCAGAAGTGGCTACTGAGAAGCACAGGTATTTCCATTTGCTCACTAACTACGGACGCATCAGGGAGTCTCAGTGAGGTGATGGAAGTTGCTGCGCGATTATTTCTGTACTTCAGCAGCTGAAGGTGGGACTTGATTTTATTGTTGCTGTTATGGGCAGCGCGCCTTGCAGCTAGTTTACTCAACACCTGGGAGTGTTGCCAGATTTTTGTGATTGGTACTGAGGACGACGGTGAGGCAATCATGGTTCTCAGAGCGCTGGTGGCGCATTTTTCATAGCTTCAGCAGCACCATGTTTAGATGAGATGAACGCTATGTTGGTTTCGGCTTGTGGCTGTTCGTTCGCTTGGCGAGCACGTCCAACTAGCTGTTGCGGTTGCTTTATAGATCGCAGGTGGAGGTGTCCACACACTTGGCCGAAAAAAGTTACCCCTGTTAATGCGTCAGAACGTCCGAGTTTCACCAACTAGACCAGTTGAAAGCGAAGGTGAACGATGCACTACTGTGTAGTCGCTTTCTGGGATGTTGTCTTGCACGCTAGCGATAGCATCCTACATACGAAGCGAAAGTTTACGTCGTGAGTGCTACAGAGCCTAGTAGGAACATGAAAGTGCTGGACCCAGTCGTCTCCATATATTGTGTCAGTTAACGTCCTCTAGCTGTGAGGTGCACTTTGGTCATACCACGGGCTGTTACCACCCACTATCTTGTAGCCTGAATACCTTGTGTGAAGCTGTGAAGCAGTTTATTAATTCGGATATCTTTGCATTGGAAGTATGTGGGGGTTTTATGTACAACCAATTAGGTGATGAAAATGGTATTCTTGAGTTCTTCGATTGATAACAGCGTAAAGTCGGTCGCACCGGAACTGATCTCGTGCGTACGTAAGGCATCTACCTCCGCGTTACTTAGCGGGTCTATTGCAGAACTTGGTGTAATCTATGATATTTAGAGCGTTGTCAATTGTGCGTGTGGATCGCCAAGTTTGAATGAGCAGGACAATTTGTAAAGACTGAATAAGAATAAGTGGACCGATGCACTGCATTTTATGATTGCTGGATCTTGCGGTGTGAAGAAGAAAAATGTAGGTTAAACTGCAAGCTTCCTTAAAGAGAGTAAAGCGGGTAGCTTGTAGTATGCTTGCGTGTCATAACGGTGCAGTCAGTAAAGAGTTCAACCGACGTTTCACATGCAGGCATGACACATGTCGCGATCGTTTTCTTACGGCGGTCTGGGGAGATGCACTGATGTGTCTGGCCGTATGATTTTGTGAGCCCACAATTCGCCCACTGACGAGTTGTTGTATGACTGCTAGATAAGCCTTTATAAAATAACGGGGCTAAGGGCTCACTCCTTTGCGCAGAAACCTATAGGCTGCCAGTTAAGGAGACTGCTGTATTAGGAGCAGTATCATGATCTTAGGCACGTAGTCATGCAGTAGATTATTGTCAGCTCCTGTAGGTGGTTGGTTGGGTGGCGGTATGGCGCAGGTAAGGGCTTAATATTGTCCCTGAGCTGGACCGGGTGTGGATATATGGAACAAGGCAAAGGGGGAAGACTGGTCCGTTAATGCAGTTTGACTGAAAAATCGAACCGTCATATAAAAGCGTCAGTTTCCGGCTAACCTGTGTACATAGAATGTTCATGGGGGGCTGAGGAGCAACGATGAGTTAGAGGATTGAGTTGTGTTTCACTGCTGTACGGTACACACGTGTGTGTTCATGGGATGGCAAGATTTCTTACGCCAGGAATTTTGCAATCGACATGCCAAGGGTATACTAGGGGATTCATGAAGCTACCCGTAGAGCAGGACCAGTCATTTGGGAAGGGCTGTAGTAAAGTAATGCTGCTGCTAGGTCTTGCCGTATTGGTTGTGGTGGAGCCTACACTGTGTTGTCCCATAAACTAGGGACGTTGGTAAATGTGGCCGTGTTGCGTGCAGTTACATAATGCAGCTTCACGAACTGTGGTTGTCCAAATATTGGGCGTTGCTTTTTCAGTGAGGAGTCCGCGGCTTTGGTACTCCTTGTTCGATGGGTATTATCAAAAGAATAAATAAATGAATAAATAGGCATATTTCTAGACCTGCTAGAGGCTGCACCTTAAAGGGTTCAGATCAATGCTTACATAAATCCGATGCTCTTGCATGGAAGTATGTAAAATATAAGTATCTGTTCATCGTCAGCAATTACAAATGCGTTGACATTGTTTGATATACAGCTACTGGGTCGCAGGCGCCCACCTTGACATGTTTCTGGTTCCTGCGGGCGATATTGAACTCCTTGTTCTTTTGTGGAAACTTCGCGGAGGTGTAGTTGGGCCTTTTCTCCTTGGAACAGAATCCAATTCGCCGAAAGTGCACTTTAACTTGATCGCACATTAATTGACCACTCAGTTGCCCCAACTGTGCGCACATGGAAGAAACGAGTGAAGGGATTATAAGGCATACGAAAAGTTGAAAACAATTCCGATAAATGCGGGCAAAAATAGAAACCATTTGTTAAGAGAGAAAATAAAGCTGCGTGCTTCAGTAGAAAAATACCAATTAACAAAATATACGGCCCTACTTTTCTTACGCTGATATTGCTCTCCGGCGCAAAATTTCAACCTGAGTTATTCTCAGATAAAAGAAAATGCCTTTCTACAGTTAGAATACCGCTTAAAGTGGCACAACATTACACTGGTCTGGACCAGCTTTAGCGCCTGAATACGTTGAACGTAAAAGCAACACAATACGGTAGTGAGCCTTGTGTGTTTGGTGGTTGCTGGTTGGTCAAGGCGAGGGCTGCCAACTTGGGAGCTTAGAGTAGGTGACGGTTAGCATGGGTCTGACGTAGTCTAGCCAAGACCGCAGATCCCTCGATTGCTGATATCTTGGGGAACATAGGTTGATGGTTACTGACTGCCTTGCCTGAGTCCAAGCGTTGGCGTGTACCATCCGGTACGCAGATAGTTTCTTGGCGATGATTTTGTGAATGCAGAATTCGTAGGTGCTGCGGAGCTTTGCTAGGCCTGTTTTAGGTGTGCGCAGCAGGCACTTTCGGCATACGTTGCAGAATATTTGTGGATTTCCGCAAGATGCGTCCGCAGTATTGCATTCACTCATGGTGATGGGAGTGGCTGGCGAATTGCCAGACAGAATTGCTCTTTCAATACAATAATCGCACAATTTGGAGTCACGGTGCAGTATAGCTCTGGATATTACGTTTGCTGGCAGAGCACAGAGTGGCGTAGTTGTAGTATCTCGATTTGTGCCGGACTAGGGTGGAAGGCCTTTGGAGTTGGCGCCTAATTTTTGTCGTGATGAAGCTAAAGCAACGGCGCACAGTGATGTAAAGCATGTACCGGACGTTGCATCTTTTGTTTCAGGTCGGGCTTTTGTGTTTGAGGAGGAGGAAAAGGTGCGCATTATCGACCTTTTCAGGGGGTCATATCCACCCTGCTCAGTATATTCTTGAAGTTCGCCGGTTGTTTGCGGAGAAAGCTGGCGACCATGAAGCTTTTCACAAACTCAGGGCTTAAACCTCTAAGCAGAAAGGGACGTGTTCTGCCGCGAATCTTTATTATGTGTGTTGTTGTACACTTACCTAACGACAGTTTGTAGACGTTTAGATGCTTACAAGCAAATTGTCCAATGATACCTGAGCTCAGACATTGAATAGTATGACACCGATAGCACGCTGCAAGCGCTCGTTGGCTTCTTGTTCACTTACGTTCAAGAGCATACCAATCTGGCTCAGGTCAGATGACTGAAGGTTTTTGGATCCCAGCCGGTGTACAAAGGGCGTCCCCTAGGTCAATGTTTTTCTATTCAGTATGTCATCTTTTAGCGAGCTTCACTTGTTGTTCTAGTACGTGTAGTTTTAGCATCGCTTCCGTGAGCGGGTAAATAAGCATTACGCTGCCCACTTGGGTATGAATGGGAGTAATTGTGTCAGCTGTTGCCTTAGGATTTATGACCACTTTATCGCAACTCTCTAAGCTAGAAATGTTAATCCCCACGGTGGGGTTAATATGGTGCATTACTTGGTCAAGGCGCACGCCAGATACCTCCGTTGAGTTTAAAAGTGGAGGGTGTCGTCAACCTCACTCTTCGTTTATGCGCCTTTTCATTGCAAAACCTTGTGCCACCATTATAAAGAAACATGGAGCATAACATCACGACTGTACAAAAGTCGACTTTGACATAAAGTCCAAAGCAAACCGACGGTCGATTATATTATGACGGTGTGACATAATTAAATATCACAAATGGTATGTCAACGTTGCTGTGGGCGATTTAGAAACACTTAATAGTCAATGGCAAGTGTTCTCCCTGTAAAAATACACTTGTCCAATTAACAACGCTGCAAAGTGGCGGATGGGACGCACCACAAAAATAATGTCACTGTTAACTGCTAAACACTGATAAGATCAAGATAACCGTGATCTGTTATCACAAAGGCGCATAAACGGAATCTCATCCATTCGTCAAACAGTGCTTATCAAGCATTCTTTTGGATGCCCAGGCACCTAGAAAAGTGGAGATCCATATCCTGGACTATTCGAAATAATACCCACATATTCGGTTACGGAAACGCCTGTAGTTTGTACATTTCTGTCATGCCATACATCTACCTGCCTTCAATGGGCATGTGACTTTCCAGTATGACAATTACGTACCATTTATCCAACGGTGTATTTTGCGAACACTTACCTCGGTCGTATGTTTAATGTACGCTCAGTTGGTTACTGTGACTCTGGCAACCACCTGATCATGCCTGTACTGGTGTATCTTGTTACATCGAGAATAAAATTATTTATGAATTTATGCATTAGTCTTTGAATGGTACTTTTGTAGCTTAGCTTCAGTGTATTTCTGTGATAGCTGTTGGTATCCGACATAAAACCTCGCTATAAAACTGTAAATATTAACCGAGTGCTACTTAAATCAAGTCAATTCAATGTGGTGATTTAGCACTTGCGACACAAGCTGGCATGAATAGTAACTCTGACCTGTACATGTCTATATTCGGTTGAAAGCATCCAGTTCCGGATATATCTGTCACTGTGGCCACGATAGAATAGTCACCGGAAGCCTACGCTTTTAGAATGACCATGGGTAGCTTATCCTGCACGACGAACAGCTCCATCTACACGACTCAGATTCCGTGTATTCCCGAAGGAACAAGGCCGGGAGGCATGTGCACAGATGCCACGATTTCTCAGTGTGGCCAGCCTACATGTTTCACATGCAAACACATGCAAGCTTTATTTAGGAAACAAGCACACGCTAGGTAGTTGTTAGACCGTAGTCCTTCCCACACAAATACCATATACACAGAAACCCTATTTGAGCCCAGTGAGGCCCCGAGGACCTTGCACCCCGTCCCCTCCTGCCATGACCAAATGTCACTTAGAGTTAGTGCAGACGAGGCCGGAAGAAAGAGAAGCGTTGGGTGCCTGGTCAACATGCACATCCCGCGCAGCTACACCGGGGGGTCAAGCAATCACGATACACTTGAAATGCGGAAGGCAAACCAATAAATCAAAAAAGCTTACGGATACGCTGAATAAACACCACTTAGTAAATGAAATAATTATTATCAACACTTCCACGATAAATTCAAAGTGGCAGAAAAAGTGATCAAAATACATATGCACTAAACGAAAATAAACAAATTTAGCCATCTTGCGTTTAAGCGACAGGCGCAAGTATATAGTAAAGTATTCAGGTAGACATTAAAACGGGGCAACAAAGCCGGTAGTTACAGCATATAGCCAACCAGTCATCTGAAAAAGTATGCTTAAACTCGGTTAGCAGCTTAACGGCGGCGTGCCTACCAACACTGCGCCGCTTCTGCTTAGGTCTTAAAAAGCACCAGTCGTTGTTTCGAGGCAACTATTAGGTGGCTTTGCTCGTGGCATACTAGACCTGCTTGACTCAGGCACCCGCGTCCGCATGTGCTACAGCAACAGGAAGTTCAAGTAGATGGAGTGTATCTTAGCGGCGTCTATCCATTCAGCACCTTCCAGAGATAAATAAAATCTAAATAAATATATAAGCACAAACGCGCAAGATTTGTAAGGTTTGGTCACTATTGAATTGACTGACTACCCAGTTCCTGAATGACTGAATATCAATTGCTCACTAAAGGGAACATGCACGCAACTACTGTACCACCTTACGCTTGTACGTGCATATGTATTTTCTTACTTTGGTCTGCTCAATAAATTTATTGCATATTAGTGCAATACCCTTTTGATTGGGTTCCTTGCGTCAGTGCAAGCCTAGTACCGGTGCTTTAAACTCAGTAGCTGCCTTAGTATTAAGCCTCTATTTGCTTATTTTATGTAAATACACATTTCAGTAAGTAAATACATAAATACATTTTACTCGCAGATACGCGGCGCAAGCCAGTAAAAGCATTAGCATACTAGTAGTGCAGCAATGGATCAAGAAACGTACAATTGTGTATTAGCATTTTTCGTTAGATGGGTCCATATATGCAGTTATGTAAGTAGGTGGGTTGCTGAGGTTTCTGAGTTTGCATTTAGGGTGCTGTTTACCGCGGTTGAAATACACTAATCTAAACGTAAACGTGGTCTTTTATTCTGGAGAGTTTCATTCTACTTTATTTGGTTTATCTGTATACCTAAATACTCTTCTATTAACTTGCACACGTTGCTTACGCTAATAAGGTTTAGTTTCGATACCTCCATCGCCTCTGTGGTATAGCTGATCAATGTGGGCAATGTTGCTTAGTGCAAGTTCGTTGCTGACCAATTTACTTCCTGTGCTAATTTAACAAACCCTTATGTCTGCACAGCCGTATGATTTAGCAGGTATATTTTATTTGCTAACGCTATCTCAAGTGCTTGGCTTTGTTTTGCCATCATCTGTGGTCTGCGCTTTATGTGCGGGTTGACAAGAGTCTACCCTATATTATCCACTACCTCGTCCATCCTGGCTCAATGAAACATTTGGTCGTTGCTCGAGAGGACCGGTTGTGCTGTCCTTGTGGCCGAGCTAGGCTCAAATATTGGTTCAGTTCACACCGTGTATTACGGAATACGGTGCATGAACCACCTTGTGTGCGCTTGGTTCACAAATGTAGCTTTCTTATGGTTTCAGTAAAGGAGTGTGGGCGGGTTGTGTGGATAAAACGAGGTTCTCAGCTACAAGCATATCAGGCATATGCCTTCGAGTTTACACTGGATATGGGGTGTGTAGATGAAGCTGTGTGTGGTGCAGCGCACGCCCCTATGGTCCCACTGTAGGCGCAGCCCACCTGTGGCTGGCCACCGTGAGCCAACTATGTGTTGTTGTGTTTGTAAATGTGTTAATGTTCGGTTGAGTGAGTGCTTGCGTCGTCGTTGTCTGAACTAAACTTTGACGTCCATGACTTTAATAAGATGAGCAGCATAAGCTTGGGCAATATTTAAATAAATAAATAAATGGTATATTCTCGGTGAAACGAGACACACCTGTAAAGGCTTGATCAAATATGCATACAAGCATAGCTTCATTGGAATGTTAAAACATTTCGTTTTAATGAAAGGTATGAGTGAAAAGATGTAGTTCATATGAGTGGGCATATTGTCAGGTAATAGTCAGACCAAGGGACATTATGGCGCTGTGGCGCACAGAAATCTGTCAAAACACAGGTTGGGGGTAATTTCACCAAGTAGTGATCCTTGAGCAAAGGAGCCTAAACAAGGTTTCGTTGCAACCGACAACCATTACGAGATAGGGATGATCTGTGCTCCAACAAAGCATTCTTCATAGTAGAAATAATTGCACAGTTTGAGTGTAGAAGGCTGAAGACAGCGTTAGTGTGAAATGCTTAGCTGTGACTTTGTTTTGTGGCGAGTCACATCCGCCACGTTGCAGTGTTGTTAAGCGGACATTTGTGGCTTTTTATAGGGAGAACGCTTGCCAGGCGAAAACCCACCACGTCCTGGAACACTGCCGTAGCTTCCGTTGAACAGTAGTGCAAGTCGGCTATGCATCGTATAGACCGATTTTGCACTCTATTATTTGCAGTCGGTTGACAGCCAAAATTATTCGTTGGTTGGCCGAATGGCTTAGTATTGATACGGCAGCAGTCGTTGAAGCCGGTCAGTGATGCAAGATTCGAAGAGTCGAATGATAATGATGCAGGTGAGTAAACACATTGTTAATAGAGGCCGGCTTTTCTATTATATTCTTGTTCGGCTCGCAAACCCTGTCCAGCTATCCACGCTGGACTTGTCATGGGGTCGGTGAGTGAAGTTGCTTCTTGTGGTAGAAACGCCATTCTCCGCAAAGTGGATTCGGGATTCCTTCAAATGTAAGTAAGTGTAACTGTTTCCATAGCCAAGTGAAAATTCCATGGAAGGCCATCGGAAAAGTCACGTGTACGTGTGCAACGCTGTCCGTGAAATGACATCAGGATAGCTCCAGGTGACTGGCAAACAGGAATGTTTGAGGCAGTGAAGGTAATCACGCCAGAGTTGTTTGCCTTCGGATGTGGAACAGGGGCTCCATGTAAATATATTAGTCCAGGCGAGTAAATTGTTCTTTATGAGTACGAGGTGAGCTAAACTTATTTGTTTAGACCCCGTGAATGTAGCGTCTCCAGAATGGCGGAAAGAGCTCTATTTGGACCAGTGTGTGGGTTTCTTCATTTCTCGGTGAAAGGATCAAGCGTTTGAGGATGGGTCGACCAGTGCCAGTGGATAAACCTTCTTGTTTTAGCGAATGTAACCGTGGGAATCTCGAGAAAAACGGGAAACGGACAAGAGACAGCCAAACAGAGACAACAGTGAATCAAAAAGCACTAACACAGACTGGTGGCGCTCACCGGTGCCTATGATATATAAAACTTATGTAATTTTGTTTAGTATACATGATTTGCATGCGCGTTCTGTACGTTACGTCCTTGGTGTGACTCAGACTGCAGCTACTAAGTGGGAAGAAGGTTCTGCACGCGCAGGGTCAAAGGACCGATATAACAAAGCGTTTTAGCAAAAATTAAGCGAATGATGCGATGGTTGGAGAGAAACAGGTAAACCGATGATGAAGGCAGTAGCCCGAATGCGAGAGGCATCTTAGGTAAAACTAGATTGAGACCGAATGCGGGAGCAAGATAGGAAGAGCAACGTTTCAAGAGGAAAAGGAATTCCAAGGAATCGGCTAGGAGCGAATGAAGGTTGACGGCAGTGCGAAGGGCAGCTCGTAAGAGTAATTACGCTAAAGTACTTGTGATTCCACAGTCCAAAAGCCGTCAGAATCTAAGAAAATGGTCGCAGGGGGGCCAAAACTGCCGTGCATTGGGAGTCGTTATGACATGTACGGTCTCAATAATAGACAAATGCGAGCATAAGGTAAAGAGCATAGGAATAGTGAGAGTGGTAAGTTAAGCATATTAATGGAAATATTAGTCGAGAAACACTTAGCAATGGTCCGAGTGCCGCCAATAATCAGGAGCGAGCTTTGAGCGAAGGTGACAATGTGCACGAGGATAGCTTGGATAGACGTAATGAGTGTAAGTCGTGGGAATAAAAATGGAGCGCAATAAGAGCAAAGGCCATGGATAATAGGAAAATAAAAGCAGGCAGAAAGAGACAGACGGGTCAGGTTAGACAGGATAACGGCAGGGCAGTAAAACCGGCCGCCCGAGTTAAAAAGGGATGAAAACAGAAAGCGATAGAAAAGTTTAGGGTATAGAAGAGAAGGGATCATTGGTAAAGCGTGAAAAGGCCCACAAGCCTCTCCACGTTGTGTTTACAGAACCCATGGGTCAGCCGAACCAACAAAAGTGACGTCTCAGAAGTCCAAATGTATTCATTGAGTATGGGGCCGAATAAGCGGGATTGAATTAATCGGCGCTTTGGGGCTAGGCTTATAAAGATGGTAAGAAAAGTGCTATAACACTAACGCGGGCACTAATCTAGCAGTCTCTACGATTTGTAACGTCGAATTCTGAGCGAAATCTGAAAACTAGTGGCCAGTCTGGCCAGACTGAGTTAGTCAGCGCGTAGGAATAGCACGTAAAATAAACGCAGGAAAGGTGCGTGTACCAAAAGGTGAACGGGTCTAGCATCCTCACGAGGTAGGAGAACAAGAGCGTTGAGTCTGTAGAGCGTATACCGCTTAAGTCTGGGTACCATAGCAGCCGTCAAAGAGAAGAAAACTGATCGGTGAACTAGATCACCACACGACCAGTTGAAGAAGAATTGAAAACAGAGCGCGATAAAATATAAGTTAGCGACAGGATGAGAAAGGTTGATTAGAGAACGGTGGGAGAAGCCCACGAGGCTCATTTAGGTAATGTAAAGCGATAGTTGGGTCAACCGTGCCAAGTGAGGTGACGTCTCAGAATTCTGAATAAATCCGGAGAGCATGAGGCCGGTCGGGTAGGACTTGATTAGTCGGCGCGTTTGGATAAGGGCATGTAGTTAAGGTAAGAAAGGAGCCAGCAGTAAATGGTGGGCAAGTCTAGCAGGCTCTATATTTAAGGGAAACATCATGTTTGGACTACGCGGCGTATACCGCGTAAGTCTCAGTAGCACAGTAGCAGACTGAGGGAAACAGACTAGGCAGGTGAGCCAAGATCACGGCTATACTGTAAAGCCGGACGTCCGATTAAAAAAGGATTGAAAACAAATTTGTTTTCCTTCAACGTGCATCCGTAGACCGAATGATCATTTTATCATCAAGAATTGGTGTCCTAAGTCGAGATACCGTGCAACTTTCTTGTTTCGTAGCATACATCACGAGCATAGTGGCCATTTACAAGCAATTATGTGGAGCGCTCTTCCCGTAAGCTTACTTCTCACGGCTGGATAAAAGCCATCGAATACTGTTAAGCAAACTATACTCGTCGCACCAGACAGCGGGTATTCATACTCGTTACACCACTGCACCGTTTAAAAGGTTGCATTTTGGAGATGTCTTCCGCAGCTGATTCGGTAAAATTTTGAATTGTACTCATCCGGGTACATAAAGCGTACCTTGAATTGACTTGACTTGAAGATGGTTTTAGTAGCTAATATGCCTAATAGCATTAAGGCTATTAGTTTCAAGACTTGGTAGATCACTACACCGCGATAGACATTTCGCTGACCAGACAATTGCCTTGAAGTTCTAACTCAAGAGGCCAGACAAGGTCACACGAAAATAACGTTCTACCAGGGTATATTATATACAGTGCTAACACATTGGAGCAAAAGCGGGTTAAGGAGAAATATTTGTAATTTTAACAAAGGCATGGGTGGCTGCTAACTCTGGCGAATATACCGTTCACTTGAAGAGACTATGTATATTTGCTGCCCCTAGTGATTTTTAGGTACGTTACCAAAGTAGATTTGGCCACATCCTCATGAACATGTATGGAAAGCTTTTGCACTTTTAGCATTCACCGGCACCTTAGCTTAGGTTACTGGGATGGAGATAATCGTTAGCCAATAAATACCTTTCTTTAGTTAATTATTAAAAACAATTAAAGGTTAGGGATCTAGGTTTGCATTTCAAGGCTTTACAGGAGCAAATTGTGCACTGCAGTGGATAAGATATCAAACTAACCCACCTCACATTGAATTGATGAAAATGGCAACGCCACCACCATGGTCAAGCTACCTACATCACCGAGCAACACTATCACAGCAAAATCGGTTTTATTAGACAACTGCATCTGCAAGCACAATATGAAGCCGAATTCCTGCCGCATAATTAGGCACAAACGAAAAATACTAACCAAAGTTTACCACAACTGCGACGCGGTAAATTCAAGCTAACTAAATAACTAAGTGATTATATCCTTGATGGAACCAGCCATTTCAATACAGGCAGGCTCAGGTAACCGTCAGAGCCACAGAAACAAACTAAGCGTATATTTACCATACGATGGAGGTACGTGTTCGCGAAATACACGGTTGAATAAATGGTACGAAGTTGTCATATATGAAAGTCGCAAGGATGATGGACATACTTATTAGGGTCACGCATATGTGTGGCGAGGAAACAATGTGAAATCTGTAAGTGTTTTCCATACAGAAATGCTGGGTAGGATTTCGAATAGTTCAGGATATGGAGCTATATTATTCTGTGTGCGTATGAAACCGATAGATTTTTTAATATATACTTTTAGACGAATAGATGAGGGACGTTGTATATGTCGTTGTGTGCACAAATTTCAGTTATCGGGACCTTGTCAGTGTTTAGCAATGGGCAGTGACGCTATCTTGGTCTCGTGTCACCTCCTCCACTTTGCAGTGTTGTTACTTGGACATGTGTGACCCTTAAGGGAGAACGCTTGCCAGGCAAAATCTCAACACCTAAAACGCTGCCGTTGACCACAAGTTGAATAGCACTACGCCACTGTCAACGTCACGTTACGGTCGGTTTTCCCCACGGCTAGTCGCAGTCGTGGTGTTCTTTCGCTGAACGAAAATCTTAGGCAGGATACACCATTAACGGTTTGAACCGGCGTCACTGGACGGAATAGGGCTAGGTAAATTGAGATGCACATGGGTAGGTGAGTAAGAACCAAGTAATTAGAGTCGGATATTTCATACGTAGTATAATTGTCCAACCAGAAAACCCACGTTCCCGGTGAACTTCTCAGACAGGTCCGACAGAAAGAACTATTACCGACAAGTAAAACGCTTGCGGGGAGGTAAAGCATTTTGTGCGATGGTGCGGACGTTAGGTGGTTTGGATTCCAGTGGTTCAGGCCAAAATAAAACGGCGAGCAAGGTGCTTGAGGTATGTTCCGGAATGGCCAAAGCAATATAGTAGTAACCAGCTTAGCCGGTATTCATCGGAAAGGTGTGAGATCCTCAGCAGCTTACACTGGCGAGGTGGGCAAGGTGACCATCGTATTTTTGCCCAAGTAGATAAAAATTGTGATATTGCAAGGGAAGTACTCCATTGGCTAGGTAGAAGAAAGAACAACAACAGTACCGCCAGTGTGCAGGAACCTTACAATCAGCTAAAACGCCTTTTTGCGGTGATACTCCGGTGAGGGGAGGGATTTAAACCCAACTATTCGAACCATTAGCGGAGTTGAATGCTAAGATGCACCAACATACAGGCAGGGTTGAACGCAATAGTATAGACCATAATACATGAACAGCCATTAAGCGTGTGACTGCTGGCGGACCACACTGACGAGGTGGGTAACGTATCCATAGGATAAAGATGCCAACCAGATGAGGACTCTGATACTTGGAGAAATCCACCGGCGAGGTGGACGGGGCATATCGCCATGTGCACGTAAGTGAGTGGAAAATTCAAGACGGTAACGCTCTGTGTAGGTGTTTCGATTGTGATAAAGAGTTGAACTCAATTGTTCAAAATGCTGGAAACTGGGACAGAACGCTCGAGATGGTGGTCAGAGCTGTCTACCTATAGATTGGGATTTACGAGGATAAACTTAAATATCTTTACCGAGATGCGACGATCAAGGTAAGTTTATTTACCCCTTTTATGTAGGTCTCGCGAAGAAGCAGGGCGGAATAGGGCAGAGAGGAACGATTCCAAACGGAAAGGTTGTACTGTGAAGAGCTGAGAAGTGGAGCATTATCAGACTCGTTACCGTGCTCCGTTGCTATACAAGCTACAGCTTCATGTGTACGCTTGTGTCTCCTTATATTTGCATTACGAAAGGAATATCCGCAGAGAGAAACTAGGTGTCACAATATATGGAACTGTTCAGCAAAGGTAAGGCGAGGCAGGCAGGCAGTCGGTTGATAATAATGTGACGGTCTCAGGGAGAGTGGTTAGTTTTTAGGGAAAATATCGTGGCTGTGGCACAGATAGGCTTGCAAAACAGACTATGCTGGGAACCAGCAATTTTTAAATGAAATGGCCGAACGGCACTGCAGTGGAGTAGGTGAAACACGTGAAGGTGGAATCTTGCGCTGTCACTCGTAGGTCAATTGGTCGCAAAAGACGGTGGAGGAAAGAGCCGGGTTAGCTTGGTAGCAGTGGACGGTCTTGGCCGAGAGACTGAGACAGACCCCGCTGAGCATTAAGTTAGGAGAAAGGCGGTAGTGATTTGAAGAAAGGTCTTGGTAGCAACAAAGATAGAGTTGTGTAACAAGCAATCCTATGAAACTACATGTAGGAAAAAAGTGACTTTAATTGAACCATTCGACGGTGCAGTCACGGGCTCACAAGTAAGTCAGTTAGTTGCAGGGAGCTGCGCGGCTTAAAGCCGAATTATCTGTTTAGCAGAATCCACTCGTGCTTGAGAGATTAAGCGAACCCAAATGAAAGACTCTTTATGCATCATGGTTGTGATTAAAATAACAAGCACTAGCAGTGCCCAACGATGTCTGCATAGGAGAATGGATATATGTGCGCTACAGTTCCAGTTATATTAGTCAAAATCTGAGGAGCTGCAGAGTCAACTGTTAGCGGGTAGGGCGGCGTAAGTAGTTGGTGCGTCAATGAAGATAAAAGTCAGCCAAGCAGTTAAGTAAAGGAGTAGGACAAGCCAAAGGATACGAAATGAGATGAGGAGAGAATTTGCAATTCTGTTATGGCAAAACTAGATAAAAATTATTAGCGGAGGCAATGGCAGAAATGTCAGAGTTGGTTCGGTGGAGCTTGTAGTGGTCGAAAGCATACTAGAAACGTTTCAGCACCTTGGTAAACCACAAAACGCGAACCGTGTCAACTCATAGTTAACTCGCAGTTCAGTTTGAAGCATAGGTTGCGCTATACATATGGGCGGGTCAAGCACAATGGATATAGACGTTCTTTAGTAATCCAGCGTCTAATATCCGTTTCAAAAGCAGCCTTAACGGCACTGTACACAATAAGAAGCACCAAAGCCAAAAGTCAGCGCGAGTGCGAACCACGAACTTGTATATTTTAATAAGTAATGCAAACAAACTATGCCTAACTTGTCTGGATGCAATTGACGATAAAAATGACAGAAGGTACAAGACTACTAAGCAAAAAACAACTCATTCTGTAAAGCAAGAAGTAGTAAGGTAACGGTCGACGTACATAAGGAAATAAATAGCTTATTCTTAAATTTATCAAGGCAGACCAAAGCAGGCAGGATCAACCTTTACCCGCATTTATGGATCGCAACAAGCACTTCTATGTATGTAATCGACAGTAAGCCAAAATTTGTACCGGCTTCGGAATAAAGTCGTCAATGAATGGCGATACACTGAGTTCATGCGGGAGTACTGCAAACAGTCCGGAGACTACAAAGGTATTTAAAAAGTGTAGATATAGATGTACGCGTCAAGAAAATATTGAATTATGCCTCCAGTTGTCTTGCCAGTATATAGTTGTGGGCAGTGACTTTATTCAGTGGCGGGTCACATTCGCCACGTCGCAGTGTTGTTACACGGATATTGCTGGCTTTTTATGGTGAGAAAGCTTGTCAGGAGAAAAACGCACCACGTCCTAGAACACTGTCATAAAGCCATTTTTACACTAATGTACAACTGGCAAAGCAGCTTGCCGATTGGTTTCACACTCCGTTATTAGCTGTCAAATGACTTCTAACTTTCTCTGTTGGCTGCCAAGACAGTTTGATCAGTGTCGCCATAATCCCTGGCCAATCGAGGGTGGAAGGGTTATGAAGAGTCGCCTTTTTGAGAGTCCTGGTGAGCGAAACGACAGTAGTGGGAGACGGAAACAGAACACCTACAAAGGAGTGGATGTACTGAGTAGATGAGAAACGATTGGTTGATAAAGGTAAAGTAATCAAGCTCAATTGAAGGAAAGCAAACATGCGTAACAAATGTATATGCAGCTTCGCGCAGAGATACGAGTCATCCTGTTGCGCTAAGGGAATGGCACTAAGGTTTGCTGATCTAGGAAAAGCCAGTGAGCATTTTGGACACCTGCATAAGTAAGTGTCGCAGACATAGTAGCGCGTAAGTGATAAGTAAACACTTAGCGACTACAGGCTAACGGGCGCTTGTGCGCTAACCGGATTAGAGGATTGAGGAAGCAAACATCCAAGAAAAGGCGGCGAATAGCCGGAATACAAGCACACATTAAGGTTTGCTGAGGATATTTGAGCATGAGGCCTAAGGACGGCAGCGCGCAGATGATCGTCATGCTAGGGTGCTAAGATATAGTACCATGTTGGATGCGGCCAGGGAGTACTAGTCCGAGTGCCGCAGGATTTCAGCTAACATGTCTAACATATTGCAGCGAGTAAGAGATAAGTGAACATCTAGCACTGTGAGGCGAAATAGCGGCTGTGCACATATCATTTGAGTTAGGTTGCTGGAAAGAAGCGAGATATGTTATGCTTCAGGATGAACGTATGACGCACGAACGAAGCGCAAGCACACAATATGATTGTTAAATAGTCCAGTGCATAAGAGGTTAAGCTGCAGCGACGCGCAGGTAATCAAACCATGCTAGGGTGCTAGTGGAATATAACTAATTTAGCCTGAGCCGGGAAAAGCCAGGCAGTGAGCTTGACTACCATATACCTAGGTGTCACAGACGAGTAAGTGACGGCTGAGTAGCTGGCAACGAGCGGCTGTGCGCTGACGTGACGGGATAAGGAAGCTCGCTAAAATGGTTGAATGAAGAAAGGACAGCAAACAGGAAGAGTGCAAGCTTATAGTAAGTTTACTGAGGGTGTGACAGCATATAAGGCAGATGTGCGGCAGTGCGTAGGTACACAATTCATGCCAGTGTGCTGGGATAATACTACTTTGAATAGAACCATGGAAAGCTAACACGAGAGCTGGACGCTTGCAGGTGTTTAAGTCAAAGACATAACAACGAGTAAGAGATACGAGAACGTCTAGAATAGACAGGCCAAGGAGCGGCTGGGCGCTGACCTGATGAGTTAGGAAGGTGTGCCAGAAGAAAACTAAAAGTTTTAAAAGAATTGACGACTTCAAACAGGCAGAATGCAGGCATACATTAAGTTTACTGAGGACGCCGCAGCACATGAAGCAGAAGTGCAGATACTGAAGTAATATTAGGGTGCTAAGGGGAAGTTGCTAAGGTAGGCTGAGCAGGAAAATGTCGGTGAAAGATCTGGACTCTTACATAATCCCGTGTCACCGAGGTTGTAGCGAGCAGCGGATAAATGAACGTTTAGGAAGCCGAGGGTAAGGCACGGCTGTACGCAGGCCACTTGAGTTGTGTTTGTTAGACAGAAGGGAGCTAAGAAGGTTTTCATGATAAGGCGACGGCGAACGAAAAAAGCGGAAGCATAGAATACGGTTGTTAAACAGTTAAGAGGATAAGAGGCTAAGACACAGAGACGGGCAGCTAATCAAATCTTGCTAAGGTACTAAGGGAATATTTCTAAGACAGCATGAGCCTGGAAGAGCCACTAAGAGAGCTTTACTACAGTACAACTAGGCATCATAGATATTAAGGGAACCACTCAGGCAGTTTTGAGTGAAAAGACATAGAACTTCCTGGATGTGTATTTGGGATCATTTGTTGAGCAAGCTCATTCTGGTTCTGGAGTGTTGGACTCAGTTGGTTGGCCAACAGGGGTAAAAACTTAGGATCAGTCCAGGTAACGACTGAGTCAACCTAGGCGGTTTAAGACGGTCAATACTCGCAGATTCCTTCGAACCATTCCTTTTCGGGATGAAGTACATGAGCTTCCCTGACAACACTTTGAAAGGACCCTCACAAGAGGATGTCAATGGCTTACGAACTGCATCGGGGCGAATGAAAACAAAAGGTGAGGTGTGTACGTTCGGGTGAATTTGTTGTTCGTCGGCAGTGAAGCAAGTAGCAGTGTTGTTTGCGACGTTCGACGTAGAACACAGTATCCTTTACACCAGTGACTCGGGCATACAAACCATCCCATCGGAAAGCCTGAGAAAGGGGCCACAGACGCGTTCTGCAGGATGGCATCCAATAGCTTCTTTAACCTTATTACGAATACCAAGAAGGACGGCTGGGATGTGTTCAGACAAACGTAGGACAGGTAAAATTGCCGTGATGGCGGCTTTAAGCTGTCGATGGAAACGCCTGATAAAGCCATTTGAAGCGGGATGATAAGCAGTTGTCCGAAGGTCGGTACAACCCAATAGACGATTTAAGTCACGGAATAAGGCAGAACTAAACTGAGATCCTCGATCTATGGTACTAGTAGATGGCACACCGAAGAAGGAAATCCATGAGTCTAAAGATGTACGGACAACGGTTTCTGGCGATGTGTCACGTACAGGAACGGCATGTGGCCAACCAGCAAAACAGTCAATACAATTTAGAAAGAAAGTGAAATTGTTCGATGGAGGAAGCGGTCGCACTATGTCTAGGTGGACATGGCTAAACGCGCCTCGGGTGGTGAGAATGTTCTTGGGGCAGTGATAGTGTGCCTGTTTACTTCGCTGCTTTGGCAGCTTACTCAGCGTTTAGCCCATTGATCAATATCGAAACGCACATTAGACCAGATGTAAGGACCAGAATACAAATTACAGTAGAGCAATGACAGGATGGGATAGCCATTGAAAATAGTTGAACGCGGTTCGCCAGAAAGACTGGGGAACAAACGGTCTTGGCTTACCGGTAGACACATCCATTCGTTTGAATTTAACTAAGTCTTTGCAACGATATAAACATGGCGTTCGATAGAAGCTGAGCGAGTCCATGAACGTTGTTCCGGGCAACAAACCATTCCTCAAGCTCTATTGCAGGGGACGAAAGTTGATGTACGTGAGCGTGTAAACGTGCATCGACGACAAGATTAGTTGGACCTATGAGGTTGCGCATATGGACACAGAATTGTGATTGGTAATCCAGGTGTTGTGCCCCATTTGGAGAATAGCGGTCGGAAGCGGCACGGAAAGCGTAAACCATCGGCTTGTAGTCCGTCAGGATTACAAAACGCCGTCCTTCAAGGACATGGCAAAATAGTTTGACGGCGCAGCATATCTTTAGAAGCTCGCAACCGAAAGTGTTATATATTGTTTTTGCTGGCTGTTGCCGTCGAGGAAGGAACGACTGTGGATGCACATCATTGCGGATTAGTTGTTTTAGTACAGTACTGACAGCGGATTGTGAGGAAGCAGCCTGGAGAACGAGTGTAGCTTTATCGTCGGTATCCAAGTAGCTCAGGGAAGGTAACTTGTCCAACATCTGCTAGATAGCAAGCTAGGCTGTTTCGGTTTGTGGCCTTCTTGCATTAGCTTTAAGCCAAGCAGCCAAAGGCGGAAGACCAGCGGCAGAATTGTCAATGCATCTGCCGTAATAATTAACTATGCCAAGGAATCGGCACAGGATTTTAAGGGATTGCAACGGTGTACAATCCATGCTTGCCTGAGTTTTCTCAGGGATGGAACTAATGCCTTCGCTATCAATTTTTGACCAAGGAAATGGAAGGTAGATTGACTAAATAGACATTTGGCATGATTAAATGTTATTCCGTGAGGATGGAAGCTTTCTAAAATTTGGCGAATGTGATTCAAGTGCTCTGCTGACATGGCAATAGCTATTAGGACATCGTCGATGTAGACAAATGATAAGTGTAGGCTACGAGCGACTAGGTCCATTAAGAGCCGAAAGGACTGTGCCGCACTACGAAGGCCAAAAGGCCTACTAATAAACTCGTACAAACCGAGAGGTTTGATAACAGCCGGTTAGGCAGTGTATTCAGGTGCCATTGGAACCTGATGGTACGCTGGCACAAGGTCAATTTTAGAAAAGCCGGATTTCCCAGACAACCCCATTGAAAGATCATGAATATGCGAGTTAGGCTATACGCGTGGGGATGGTGAGGGCCTTGGGTGGGGAAGCCCGGCCACGGTTGTATGGGCGAATTAGGCCGTGGTTGTTCATTTATTCAAATTCACGATTAGCCCCTTGGAGCTTCTCAGGTGAAAGACGTTTCGGTTTGGTTGAAACGAGTGGACCCGTTATGACGATATGATGACGAGTCTCGTGTTAGGCTCGGTAGTGGCAGTATTAGTAAGGAGCAAAGACGGGAATTGCTGAAGCAAAGATGAATACGACGCACTGTCTTGCAAGCAAACGCGAAGTCCGACAAAAGTGACTGGGGCGATGGTAAGGGACAGTGCGCGAAGTGCTGTCCTCCCGTGACTTCCTGCAATGTAGATCGACGACGAGGCCACGTTTGCCAGGGATGTCGATACAAATTATGGGATTCTGGGCGTCTGCGATGGTAAAGATAAAAGGAAATTCGTGTATTACACTGAGGGTTAGATGCAACTGCTTCTGGCTTTATGTTGCAATCTTGGTCTGGTTAGCCACCTGTAACGTAAGTCCTGCTGAGTGCAGGGCGCCTTTATCCAAAGATTGTGGTATAACGCTGGTTTCTACGCCCAGATAGACCAAAATATGAAATTTTGTCGTAGAGGTTAACACGTACAGAAGGCGTCTTGGAATTCGGCCAGCCACAGCCGTCACCACTACTGCAAGGCTGGCGTGTCTTGGTTGCAAAATCGGAGTGTTTTTGGATACTTGCAACCCGGGCGATGGTTACTTGCTGCCTTACCGAGGCTACTGTGGAAGCAACGGTACGACCGCTGACGTAAGCGTGATGTGCTGCGGCGCGGACTAGGAAGGGTACTTCGTTTAGCAGCGTGCTCACGTCGGACAACAGACGAGTAGCTTTCTAGGCTGGTGATTCTATCTGGGATCAAATCCAGCGTGTTGCTTTGGGCTCTGCTGGCTGTGGTGAATTCAACTACGTGATTAAGCGTAGTTTTACAGGAACGTGCGTGCATTTTACCCGCAGCGCCTGTGATCTCCTCCATAGCGATGTCATCGCTAAGAATTGATAAAATAGCTGGATGGTTTGCAGGAAGACATTTCGTCCAACGTTGGCTGATTATGGAAGCGTCGCTTTTCGACACACCAACTAGGGAACGCATTTGTCTAAGAAGCCAAGTTTGAGTGCGGTCACTAAGCTCGACGCCAGAAAGTATGTGTTGCATACGTACCTCATCCGCTGCAGTGGTGTGTGTAAGGATAGCTGCTTTAAGTTTGTTATACGACACCGGCAATCATAGGGTCGGGATATCAATGACTGTGTACATATTGACTGCAGAGGCAAGGAAACAGGTAAACACGAGGTGAGGTATGAACACATGGAAGTTTCTGAAGTGCTCTTACGACATTGAAAAGTGGCCTCTACCTGAATAAACCCCACATATTGATTAGAAAGGTCAACGGTAGGAAGTGAGAGTTCGCCGGCTTTGTCAGTAAAACGCAACCGGGCTAATCAGGCATGAGTAATAAAAAATAAAATTTTACAAAAAATAAGGCGAGGGCACCGGTTTAGGATGTAGTCGAAGGAATAGTGGGAAGCTATCAGTCTTTTAGTAAAACGTAAAAGCTCCGAAAGTATCAACTCATAGCTTAATCACAGGCGTTAGAAACCTACATTGCGTTATACCTGTGTCCCACGTAAAGCACGATCGAAATAAAAGTCCTATGGTAATTGCGCGTTTAGTATCAGTTTCATAAGCCTACTGAACGACACCGTACCCCGCAGAATCACCACAACCAAAAAGCAACAGAACGGGAGCGAGGAAACTACATAATTTATTTATGCATTCAAACTGTACAAAAGATGTCAAGATACCACTAATAATAAAATGCGAAAGTTTAGTAGCCACCACAAGCTTTGCAGGTAGGTGATATACAAGAGCACAGGAAAGCCAGAGCCCCAAAGAGGAGTGAAGTAGTAGGACTAGACAAGCAATACGAAGCAAGGTGAAGAGTTAATTTGCCGCGTTTTTATGATTAAATATAGGAGCAAGTATTAATGGTATCAAACGTCAGCTTGCGGAGAATGAAACAGGTGCGCAGCACATTCAAATATTTGAGGTCATACGCACAAACATGTACAGCTACAAGCACAACTGCAACTAGGTGGGGCATCGGGGGTAGTTGGTGCATACGAGTAGAGGAAAGCCAGAGCCTAAGAGATAAGTGCAAGCGTAGGACTGCGCGAAAGACATAAGCGTGTTGAGGAGAGAATATGCAACGTTATACTGGTCAAATAGCGTAACAATCCTACGAAATAACCACGTCAGCTTAGCGATACGGATATACGTGGGCAACCTAACCAGATATTTGTGAGCCTACGCATAAAGCGCGGAACTACAGTGTGAAAAAGATCCAGAATCTCTGTATTAGGAGAAAAGCTTGCACGGTGTCATCTTTATTATAAGTAGCGCAAAAGCAAAACGGTCATTGCAGAATGTCGGTCAAACATTTGCTTTCTTAGTAGCACCCAAGTGCGCATACTAGGCACAAGCACAACAGTGTTTTAAGTGTCTTGGCCCAACTAAACTAGAAATGCAGTCGTCACATATCCACACGACGAAAAATGGTCAAATATGGGGTTTGCATCAAAGCCTAGGCGCAAAACCAGTGTCTGGTTTTTGCCTGGAACACTATAAGAAAGTGCAAAATTAGCACTAGCAAACAGCTCCAAAACTTTACCACGCGTCGATCAACTCAATGAATATGAGCAAGGTGGTCCGTAGGCGGAATTTTCTATTGGTAAACATGTCCTCGGGGGAAAAGTGTATTCGTGTTGCAGTACTTTTACCTCAGGGGTGGAAAGGATGAGATACAGTATCCAGAATGTGGTGATGAGATCAATCCTTAATTTTCGGTATACCAGTTTGTGAAGTCGCTCTAGTTGGAACACCTGTTGGTTGGAAAATCCATAAAGCGTAAGGATCAAGTGTGGGGCTGGGTGTGGTACTTCCTCCCGTTGTTACGTCTCACAGCCTGTGCCGAGGTGGAAGCAACCGATCATATTCCAAACGCAAGCTAATCATAGCGGCGTACAGTTTGATAACAATTTCCTCCGACCGAACGACAGGCAGCCTCTTCTGTGACCAAAGCATGAGGATGCTGGAACAGCACTCATTGTGCTTTTTGTTAACCGACTTAAACTCCCATCGTGATGGTAGTTCGAGTTCTCGTAATATTGAGGCAGGCCAAATCCGTCGTCCACCGATATTTAAGTCCAGGAACGGCAGCACTTACTGATGCTGAATAGTTCAGCTTTTCCAATATTTAGCTAGTGCTAGGTAATCGTGCACCCAAAGATAAATCATTGAGGCCACATTGCAGTAAACCATCGTCTATTGGCGTCGATATCTCGCCCCACACTTTTAATTTATGGGCAAATAGCACACAATTAGAGTTTAGACGTGCTGGTAAGCGTTTGATGTGGAAAAGGAAACTAGTTGGACTACGTACTGTGGCCTGTGGCACACCAATATAGGCAGCGAACGTAGGTATTAGGCAAGCAACGTTGCGTTCATGCAAAAAGGATGGAATCCGGCCCATGGTATAAGCATTAAGTACACTTAGTAGGGTGCGGTGGTTCACAATGTCAAGTGCTTTGCCTGACGCCATCAACAAAGCACCAACGCATTTCGTTAACTGATGCAATCCAAATGTGCAAAGCAACCTGGAGGTTAGTAGTGCACGACCCTCCTCGCATGAAGCCATGTTGATTTGTTGTGAGCAAGTTGTAGATTTCTACAGACTTGAGCAGTGCCCGTTTGACGACTTTCTCAAGTACTTCGGCCAATTCTAGTGTTTGGCAAACTGGTCTATAAGTTGCAGTGTAATCTTTTGCCAATTTTCAAGAAAGGTTGCACGACTGCATGTTTCCTTTCTCGTAGGATGCACCCTTTAGCTAGGGAGACATTCAAAATTTCCGTCACTGCCGGTGCGACAATAGGTGCCAAGCCTTGGAGGGACAGCGAATGTAAGCTATCCATTCCGGGGAGTTAGGAGCCATTTTGGACTGCTACTAGCCCCATGAATGGATCAATTAGAATGCAGCTAACCAAGACTAGTTCAGAACGTAGGACAGTGTGGTACGCCCGGTCAAAGTGTGCTTGGGAATCAGGGCGATACGCCGATGACACCGGAACTTAGAACCTATCGAGTTTGACAGTGAACGACCAATATTTGGCGTTCTAATGCAGCGGTCTGCTGGTGGTTTGATGTTGCACCTCCCAACCCTGACAACCTATAAACGGTTTCGTCCTCGTTTGGACTCAACTGGTGGAGGTAGCCTGAGCTGGGGTGGACCAGGAAGCCTAGTGTTCAAAGCTTGACGCCTTAACAACTATGGCCCTAAGATTCGGGAGCAACGCTGCCTGAAGCTCTGTTTGCCACGGTAGCCGAAGGCTCCCTAATTGCCCACCACTCTGCCTTCGATGAATTCACTTTAAGAAGGGCGGTGACATTGCACTGCCCGCGAACTAGCGGTGCGTCAGCTTGGCGAGCGTAGTAGTTAAGTTGTCAGAAAAATGGTCAGGCATTCGTTGGAGCATCACCCGATTAAGTTTAGCCTACCCTGTGTAGCACATCGCGGAGTCCACAAGCGATTTTCGTGACTGGCATATTAACTGGAGCCGGTGGAAGCTGGGCTGAGGCAGGAGACAACGGTCACACTTTCGACGCGCTTTTCGTTGACTTCTCGAAAGCCTTTGATACTGTCACCCACTAACGAATCGCATTAAAGTTAGGCTCGTGTGGTATATCTGGAGCCTCCCTTAACTAGGTAACTGCTTTCGCAGAAGCGAACCGTGTGTACGAGTACGCTGTAGTTGTTCGCTTAGACAAGCTGTATTTAGTGGCGTTTCGCAGGGCCCGGTTCTAGGATCGATGCTTTCCGCAATTTATGTCGATGACCTACCCCAGCAGCTCGAAATGCCGTCGCTACTGTTTGCTGATGCCCTCTAGCTCTGGAATATTATGCATATCATTAAGGACTCTGAAGCAATTTAGGGTGCCTTGGATAGGCATTGGGTTTGGTCAATCCTATGGTTGATGCCTATAAATCCAGCGAAATACTTTGTCCTCCGCGTTGGAAGTGCTAGTCCCTCACGCGTTATGTACTTGGTGAAAATGCAATCTCAGTTGTCACGCAGTAGGTTGATCTAGGTATCGTCCACACCTCAGTGCTTCACACTGGGTACAATTGGAAGAAGTTTGCTTATTGATAGTTCGTATGATGTGGTGTATTCACCGAGCCAACGGTGTCCTAACGGCCGATGCCTTTGCAAAGCTGTTCTCAGCTATTTTTTGACCGCACTTAGAATACTGTATCCCTGCTTGTCCACCATGCCATGTTAGGGATGAACTGAAACTGGAGAGGGTAATTCGATTGGGTGCATGGTTAGTGCGAGGGGTACAGGGGCCAACTTATCCCGAACGTTTGCATAGCTTGGGTATGTACTTAAAGTACTACCGGGGAAGTAAACGAGGCTTGATCCTTACTTACCGTATGTTAACCGATAAGATCGGTCCAGACTTGTCCTGGCTAGTTAGTCACGCCAAGCTGCCCAGTCTCCGAGGTCACCCGTTGAAGCTGCTCAAACTGCGTTATGACCGGGTACGGACGGAAGCTTGTTTTCCGCGCCTGGTTATAAATAAATATATAAATAAATTTTGTATTCTCTGGGTTGAGCGAGACACGCCAACAAGGAATGATCAAATAGGTACAATCAACTCTGTAACCATCAGATGTGATCAACTTGGTTCTTGTCAATGGAAAGTGTACAAAGTGATATAAGGTTCAATAACTGTTTGATCTCGCAGTCGAAACAGATTGTTACTGCAAACGTAAAAAGTTGTCATTAACGTTACGTGATATGGCAATTAGTTCCAAGTAAATGTTATTGCTTTCAGCAGACCTCCTGTGCTGTTACTCGCAGTCAGCTTTTGTCCGTCTTCTACCTTGAAGTGTATGGTGCATCCTGTGGTCGTGTTGGGTTTCAGTCCTGGTAACTCAAGCGAAGTGTTCTTTGCGCGAGTAATTATTCAAGTTCCTAATTATAGACCATTCAGTCGTTGAAGGATTGTTCCAGTCCATTGACTGTAACTGTGGAAAACTTGGAATGAGACACAACAGACAGTAGCAGGCCAAGGAGAAATAAAAGGAAAATGTATGCGAGGAACTAATGGAATGCTACCGAACGTTGTAACTGGAAATGCTATGAATATTGTAGTTTTGTCGTCGTGTCATATAAACTTCTTATACGTGGGAATAAAAAATGGGAAAACGTGGGGATTCGAGGTGGGGTTGGTGTTCCGTTTGCAGCTGTTCGCAGCCACCGTGCTGCGTCGCGCAGGGTTTTCAATTCTAACCTCGTTGCGTGTTGTTAATGGCATAGGCAAGTTATGTGATGGAAGGCCAGTAGCGAGCTGGGCCATGAATAAGGGTAAACGTAGGGCGAACGTCTGTAGCTACACGGCTAGTACCCTGCTTGGAAGTGGTGGAGCGTCGGTGGTAAGCGGAGCACCAATATAAGGCTAAGGCCAGAAGCGGTGGAGACGGGTAAGTAAGGTTGTGTTAGAGAATATTTAAGAGCATACTGGACATCCACCGCCTAGTTTTCAGTTGAAAAGAGTAGTGACGGTTTATATAATCTAGGTCTGCAGGTAAAGGTGAGACGGAAAGTGGCTCCAGCAATGCAATATTAATGTAAATGTGAAAACATATGGATGGTGTGACACGCAAAAAATTGTCGAGCTAGAGTGTGAAAGATAAGTCGCTGCAGCACCATAGGTAGGTGGTTCCTAGGTGGAGAGGAAAGCCAGAGCCAAACATGTAAGAAAAGTAATTGGAATATGCCACAGACAAAAGCGGGATTAAAACAGAATATTCATTGGTGTTTACCTAGTTATATTTCGTACATATATGTACATTACTGACCGCAAGATAAATAAATGCAGGGTAATATCGATTAGTTTTAAGAAGTGAACGAATTGACAAGAATACCAGAGAAAATTGAGACGAAGAGGTTGATAATGCACTGTTTTGAAAGAAAACTCCAAATTTTGGATAAATCCGAAGTATATGCGTACCACGCTTTCTTGGTTCTCCGGAAGCGTCGTTAACCTCAATGTTTTCAGCAGCCACATACTGCTTTATGCGGACGACGCTAAGATATGGCGACCTATCCGCAGGCCAAGTGGTCAGGCACTTCTCCAGACAGATATCGATGCTGCTTATTCTTGGGCCTCGAAAAATTCGCTCCCGTTTAACATCGACAAGTGCAAAGTCATGTACATTGGGCCAGGTGTGGCTAATCCGTACAATATCGGCGGTGTGCATCTTAAAGCCACATCCCAGGAACGCGACCTGGGGACCATAATATCCGCCGACCTGTGCCCGAGCGCCAAGGTAGCTACACTGGCGCGAAAGGCTAGCGTTCGCCTGGCCCTCCTTGGACGTGCACTAGGGTCTTTCCCTAGAGAGACATTTGTCCGTCTCTATAGCACTTTAGTACGTCCGCTGCTGGAGTACAACATACTTGTCCAGCCGCCGTACCTGAAGAAGGACGAGGCCATGTTGGAAACTGTACAGCGCAGTGCCGCTAAGAGCGTGGACGGACTATCCCACTTCTCGTATGAGGAGCGTCTGACGGCCCTTAACCTCTTCCCGTTGAAATATCGCAGACCTCGTGGCGACCTTAGCTTATTCCGTCCTGACTAATAACAGGCACCCAAATGCAGGATTGCTGGTCCGCGCCCGTACAGATCATCTTCGTGGGCACTCACTCAAACTGATGACTCGTAGCAGTCGCCTTCTGTGCCGAAGAAACAGTTTCAGTGTGCGTATTGCCTTCGCTTGGAACGCCCTCCCTGAAGTTGTTGTCTCAGCACCCAATAGGGAGGACTTCAAACAGCGCCTAGACGCTTGGCTCTTACTTCGCTGGTCTTCCACGCTGCTAAGATCTGGCCATTCGCCAAGATAACACGCGGCGCTTCCATCATTTTGCTTCTATCCAACATTGCCGAATTTACCTACACCACTCTCTTGTTCCAGGTATCCACGTTCCCACAGTCAACTCGCTGCATACTTGTGCTGAACACAACTACTGCGTCGAGATCCACAACATCTGGTACCTACCGACGAGATCAGGACCTTGCCGATAGATCCCGAGGCAGAACCACCGAAAAGCTACGCTTATGGAGGAACCGGTAAAGGAGAATACCAAGTCAGTCAGGTTTACCTCACATATAAAGTATCCTGATGCACCTTAGCGTCGGACGGCCGTAAATCCCGAGATATGCCGAAATGTACGTGTACGTAGAGTCCGATCGTGAACCAAGCAGGCAGCGATGCGCACAATCTCAACAATCCAGCGGCAACCAAGGAGGAACCACGGAAGGCGAGCGCGTAACCAAGTGTGTATATAAAAAGTTAATTAAAACAAAGCTGTACAACAACTGCAGCGAAATAGGTAAACGTGAGAATGCAAAATAAGCAAATTATTTACAATCGCTACAGTACTCCCCCCTAGAGCGTGCACTAAGAAAACGCTGGACAAGTGCCTACGGAACGTATTGAGCAAGCTTATGTGGAAAAGAAACAACACGACCAGAACCTGTGTGTTTGGAGCTGCGTGTAGTCGGAGGGCACGGAGGACTCAATGTACTAGCGTCAGTGTGTCGTTGGGTAGGGGGTAATGAGTCAGGGGCGGGGTATGCTGAGGGGAGGAAACGGGGTCTTTACTATCGACTGTAGGTTCGACGTAAGCGGGTTTGAGTCGGTCGATGCTCACGGATTCTTTTGATCCATTCTTATTCAATATGAAATACTCGGGTTTCCGTGACAAGACCTGGTACGGGCCGTCGTAGGGCGGAGTTAAGGGTCTTCGGACGGCGTCGACGCAGATGAAAACAAACGGACACTTGTGCAAATCGGGGTGGACTTGCTGTTTACGTAGGTTAGGCCGCGTAGACGTTGGTCGAATGGATCGAAAATGTTGTTTGAGGCGTTCAGCGTACGAGAAGGGGTCTAGTTCGCTGGCGGCGCGAAAGTCTAGTACCATCTCACCAGGTAGACTGAGGGTTGTCCCGAACACGAGTTCTGCAGGGCAGCACCCAATGTCCTCTTTGATTGTATTGCGTATACCAAGGAGGATCGCACGTAGACGCTCAGACCAGCGTGAGTCGGACGAAGTAGCCATGATGGCAGCTTTTAATTGTCGATGAAAGCGCTCGACGAGGCCATTGGCAGCGGGGTGGTAAGCGGTTGTTCTCATGTGAGTACAGCCTCATAAACGACTCAGATCACGGAACAGTGTGGAACTGAACTGGGCCCCTCTGTCGGTAGTGATGGTGGATGGAACACCAAACAGCGAAATCCAAGATTCAACAAAAGCACAGGATACAGATTCGGTAGAGGTATCACGTAAGGGAACAGCTTGTGGCCAACGGGCAAAACGGTCAACACATGTTAGAAGATGAGTGAAACCGTTGGAAGGAGGTAAAGGGCCAACAATATCTATGTGCACGTGTCTAAAACGAGCGTCAGGGAGTGAAAATGTACCTGGGGTGGTAACTGTGTGACGATGCACTTTACTAGTTTGGCAACTAAGGCAATGTTTAGCCCACTGTCTAATGTCCGAACGCATATTGGGCCAGAGGAAGCGGTCGGTAATGAGTTTTACGGTGGAGCGGATACTTGGGTGTGAAAAACCGTGAAAGTGATCAAAAATGGTTCGGCGAATTGATTGTGGGACAAAGGGTCTAGGCTTACCGGTTGAAAGATCACAGTAAACTCTTATGACAGAGTTAAGTACGGGCAGTTGGGTGACTTTCAATGAGGAGTTTGAACGAAGTTGAACGAGCTCAGGATCATCGTTTTGGGCGGCCGCTATTCTCTCCAGGTCGATGGGCGTCGATGACAGTTGATTCACATGAGCGCGGGACAGTGCATCGGCAACAACGTTGTTAGGACCGTCGATATAACGAACATCAACACAAAACTGTGAAAGATAGTCCAGATGACGCGTTTCTCGGGGTGAGTAACGGTCTGAGGAAGAACGGAAGGCATACACCAGTGGCTTGTGATCGGTCAAGAGAATGAAACGACGTCCTTCTAAAAGGTGACGGAAATGTTTCACAGCCAAGTACATGGCGAGCAGTTCGCGACCAAAGGTGCTGTACCTGACCTGAGCAGGTTGAAGCTTCCGTGCGAAAAATGACAGTGGTTGAAATTCGTTATCAACTAACTGTTGCAAAATTGCACCGACAGCAGAACTTGAAGCATCCGTCTTAAGGACAAGTGTAGCGTCCTCAGTGGTGTTCAAGTGATAGAGAGAGGTGACCTCACTGAACTTCTGCTTAACGGCCGTGAAAGCGGCTTCAACTTCTGGGGTTATCGTAAACGTCTTTGAGTTTCCTTTCAGTAAGTCGGTAAGCAGGTGAAGTAAATCAGCACAGTTGGGAATGAATCTGCCGTAGTAGTTGATCATACCGAGGAATCGGCGAAGGCTTCGGACAGATTGTGGCGTCGGGTAGTCGAGGATTGCTTGAGATTTCTCCGGAAGTGGTTTAATACCTTCACCATCGATCTTGTGACCGAGAAATTCGACGGTTGGCTGACCAAATTTGCATTTATCCGGGTTGATGTTTATCCCGTGATTTTCAAAGCGTTCAAAAACCATTCTCAGGTGTGATAAATGCTCGTCGGGTGTGGCGCTTGCGATCAGGACATCGTCAATGTAAACGTAGACGAAAGCAAGGCCACGGAGGACCTGATCCATAAAGCGTTGGAAAGAGTGCTGCGTTCCGGAGACCGAAAGGCATACGAAGAAATTCGTAAAGGCCGAATGGAGTGATCACGGCAGTTTTTGCGATGTCTTCCTCCGCCATTGGAATTTGACGGTAAGCTCTGACAAGATCGAGGTTGGTAAAGATTGACTTTCCAGCTAGTCCAAGGGAGAAATCGTGGATATGTGGGATAGGATACCCATCCGGAACAGTGACGTTGTTAAGAGCACGATAGTCACCGCATGGTCGCCAATCGCCTGACTTTTTAGACACCAGATGGAGAGGTGATGCCCAACAGCTGTTTGAAGGACGATTAATGCCGAGATCAAGCATGTGTTGGAATTCCTTTTTAGCTGCCTGGAGTTTGTCAGGACCCAAGCGTCGAGCTTTAGCAGTTACAGGCGGACCGGTTGTAACGATGTGATGGCGTACATCGTGTTTAGGATCGGAAGTGCCGTTACTTGCTCGAATTAGGGACGGAAATTGTCGGAGCAATGAAGAATACTGGGAGTCGTCAGGGATGAGGATGCGAAGCCCTAGAGAATGGACTGAGGCAAGTTTGCAGGGTATGCTTAAAGACGTAGTATCGTCTCGCAATTTCCCACAACATAGGTCGACCACAAGACCGAACTTGCTGAGGAAGTCGATTCCGATAATGGGCTTTTGCACATCGGCGATGGTAAAAAGGAAAGGGAAGTTACGCCGTAATCCGAGACTCAAAGTAAGTAATTTCTGGCCGTAGGTCGCGATTTTAGTCTGATTAGCTGCCGTAAGCATTGGACCCGCTGGTTGCAGGGGGCGTTTTTCCAGAGAACGGGGGAGAACGCTGACTTCTGCACCAGTATCAACCAAGAAGTGAAGTTTGGTTGTGGAGTCAAATACATACCACAGGCGACTAATAACCTGGCCAGCAACAGCCGCCGCCATTACTGGCTGGCCATGTGGTTTCCCGACGTAGGAGTTGAAAATGCTTTGGGGTGTTTACACCCTGGACGGCACTTACGCGCTGCGTCTCCGAAGCGATGGTGATAATAACAATAACGGTGAGACTTCCGTGTACGAGAGCTGCTAGACCGTCTAGATCGAGAAACGGATCGTCGCGAAGGAACGCCGTCGCGTCTGAGATGGGACAAGGTGAGCTCTAAGTTAGAAAGCCTCTCGCTGATTGTATCAAGTAGCGTGGTTCTGGAGGGGCTGCCGGAGCTAGTCTCTGTGACGTGTGATACCGACGTTCTAATGAAGCGTTCGTGAACCTTATCGGCAGCTTCTGCCAGTTTGTCTAGCGGAAGATCGTCGGCAAGCGCAGCTAAAATAGCCGTGGTATTCGCAGGAAGACAATTACTCCACAACTGGCGGAGAACGGAATCATCCAGTGCGGAAGAACCGACGAGGGAACGCATGTGTCGGAGTAACTGAGATGGCGTTCTATCTCCAAGTTCAACACCAGAGAGTAACTGCTGAAGGCGTGATTCGTCTGAGGCTTGTAGTGTGCTTTAATATTGCTGCTTTAAGTTTATCATAGGGGGACTCTAGGGTCATAGGGTCAAGAATGTCGATAACCTCGGAGGCGATGTTGGACGGTAAATGAGCAGTCACATATGAAAACATAGTGGACTGGGATGTAGTCTTACGAAAACGGAAAACGGCTTCCACTTGAACAAACCAAACACGTTGGTTAGAAACGTCAAATGAAGGCAAAACGAGTCCAAGAGAATGTTCAGACGCATTAATGGCAGGCGCGTGATCAGACATTGTAAGTTTAAAAAAGAAAAATATACACAAAATGTTGAATAAAAATTGCGGGGTCACCAATTATATGGAGGAACCGATAAAGGAGAATACCAAGTCAGTCAGGTTTACCTCACATATAAAGTATCCTGATGCACCTTAGCGTCGGACGGCCGTAAATCCCGAGGTATGCCGAAATGTACGTGTACGTAGAGTCCGATCGTGAACCAAGCAGGCAGCGATGCGCACAATCACAACAATCCAGCGGCAACCAAGGAGGAACCACGGAAGGCGAGCGCGTAACCAAGTGTGTAT
>CALYDF020002095.1:0-25033 GCA_944474145.2 Dicrocoelium dendriticum | reverse complement strand
GTAACCAGGTGGAATTATATATGTTACCGTGTGGATATATGGATCAGTTCAACCATCCGCCTTAAATTTACCGACAATGTTTTGTTTATTTTACTATTTCTACCCCTACCATCCTAAGGGACATGTTAGATTTTCGCTGTTTACCTGGTATGCACCGCTGTTATATTAATTGAAACATTCAACTGAGATTTTCGTACATGGATGCAGACAGTATTCCTATGCCTGATTTACTCTAAGCTCAATCGAATTTCATGTCCACAGACAGGCTACGCTGTTGCACAACAGAAGATGAGGGTTGAACACTCGCTCAATTTCATCAACTTTCAACAGATTGCGCACCGTCACCAGTGTATTCTAGCGGGATCAAAATGCCCACTAAGTTGCTGAAGTGTGCAACACTGCTAGCATTAATTCAACAATACTTGGCATATGCCTGCATTCTCGAACTTTATTGGGCGTGGGTGCAGAAACAATTGCTCTTACATTCCCTCTCATGACTCTCGAACATCATAAATTATCACTAACATCACTCAGTCAGCGTGACCTGTAAACCAAATTAGATTGACGGTGCAGTCCGGACGTTTTGTCTCATGTATTCAACAACACCTCCCTCATTTCAAAGTGTCAATCAAAAATTTAATATATTTACAGCGTCGTCAACTTCCTGTTCATCTCCCAGGATGCCATGTGATTTGCGACAGATAGCGCAAATTGGATTCCGTGACAAAGCTTGTCAGTCACCTATGACCGGGAGATCACGAACTACTGGGAAAGTGTTTTACACTGAGCACACTCTTTTCGGCTAGGATACACATTCAGTGCAGATGGAAAAGCGTACTGTCTTTGGTAACCTCCATGGCCACATGATTCAGGGAACGGGGCCGACATAAATTATGACGATCCTTTTACTAATGATATGCAAAAAAACGGAGAATAATAGCATTTTTCTCGACTTTTCACCAATATTTGACTACTACCGCATTCTTTACACAGCAGCCTTAAAATTGCCTATACTTACCAAGAAACAATATTTTGAAATACTAAATGCCATCGACATGTTTGAAGCATACAAATGGAAGGAAATGCTGGGAAAAAGAGTGGCCCTGCCGTAATAAGCTAGCACTCCGTTACAATTTGAATGGACGCGACAATTTGACTTCAGTTTAGACAGCCGGAAACCAACCAAGAACTACTCATTTAGTATAACGTTGACCACAAACGTAGGTAAAGTACAAATTTTTATTTTGTGCAAAAAATATATATAATTAGCCAAAATCTTGTCTAAAATAAAGTGCTCTATTTCTGGGGTTGGTTTTCACTGACAATTACAAACATGTTGGGAACGCAAAAGTATCCCACATGATTCCTTTGAATGCGATCTGGTTATTCCCGTAAAACCCCATATAAATTTAGCTACCATCGGAAAGGCCAAGATAACAGCGTCACGATAGTCGATCAATATCAATGTTGCTGTGAAACGTATTCCATTATTATATGGATGGTCTTTTGATCATCAGTATCAATTCACTTAGTATATCCATCCTTTTGTAGCTTCAACACCTGTGTTACAATAAATTTTATGGTTATTTGGGGAGTTCGAACCTTATACACTAAAGCATTCGCGTCCCGCCATGTTCCGTTTACTGCAATTAGAGTTGGTGTAATGACGTATGGAAACCTGTGATAACAATCAGAAGTACGGTTGCTATTATGTTAAGGGCATAGCCGGCCTATTAACGCAAACATTCCGAACGAAATAGATGGTTGGGATCAGTTGATTTTGGGAGGTTGGAGTACTTGCCGTGTATCAGACGATAGTGATCAGGTTTGATTAGCGTCAGGTGTTAGAGCCTTGCCATTGGCTATGTGACTTTTATTAATATGAAGGGCATTAATTGTGACCAACCTTCTCCCCGTGGAGGAAGCAATCTGCTGCTGCTCTCGAGACAATCAACCATAGGCAACCAAGAAATTTATTGGCCTCTTCCATTCGTATTGCATCATATAACGGTTTGTTGTCCTAATTACTACCGGGTGGATCTATACGTATTATATTGTGAGTATCTCGTCTCTCTTACGCATATCTCAATGCGAACACCATGGTGAGTCCATCAAATTATTTTTTCAATTTATCTTTTTTCTCAACTCTACCCGTCCGATTGAGGCTTTAGTCATCTCAAAGTATCGAGGAACTAACAAATACGTTCAACCAAGGCTATCGAGCAATAAAGTTCCCCTGCAAACTTGAGGAAAACAGTCGCTTTCATTTCCTCGACGTCGCCATGAAAATACTAGATGGGGTGCGCCACAGCGCTACGTCTGTAGGAAATATAAGTGGAATGGGCAGCACAGAAACAGCTATGTGCCACTTAGGTTTAAACGAAGTTGATAAATATCCTAGTGAGTCGAGCTGAACTTATCTGTTTGTAGAACACACTTCCGAAGGATTTGGAGTGCATACGCTTAGTGCTAAAGGAGAATGGCTATCCGGAGAGCTTCATCAGACCAAACATGGAACATAAGAAGTAAAAGCCTATAGTTTTAACAGTAGTACCTAGGCGAATCTTCCTATTGCTGCCATTTAAGGAGGAGATTGTGACGGAACTCCTATCTCATCGTTTTTCATTTACACTCAGACGCACCTATCCAGCAACCCAGACGGAAATCCAGTTCACTGGCATTCCGATTGTGAGAATAAACTCAAAGGATAAGAGGCCTATCCATACCAACTCAGGGTGTATCTACTCATATTCATCCTCCTGTGGAGCGGAATACATTAGTCTTACGACAACGCGTCCACCTGACAGAATAAACACCTTCCGGTCGGACTTTGAATTGGAAGCGGTAAAACAACCAACTCATCATTAGCCGCGCACCTAACTGATACAGGACACGCCACAAAGGTCACTGATTCGTTCATATTTATCTATCAGGCCCCGAAGAACCGCCCGAACTACATCCGCAAGCGACTACTAGAAACCGCTGAAGCAACTGCCATCCGGCTGTATGAACCGAACTGTGTTCAGAAGAAGCTAACTAAAGGCTTGGGACTACACTGGCCCAAACGACCGGTGACCTCTGACCCACGAGGTCACACGCGGTCGGTTGTCGTCGCTTAACAAACATCGCTGTCATCAACCAATTAAATCGCTCTATTAATAACGACTTGTAATGTCCGTGTGTACATATTTTGCCTATATTTGTTTAAAACGGAAGATGAATTATCGAAAACACATGTTCGCTTACCATGACTTCTGATCATACTATGGAATTTTTCAAGCTGTGAAGCATTGCTTTTTACGCCCACAACACACCATCGTTCTATCGTTCCACTGTCGCCAGATAGTCTATCTCCTAAACTAAGTATATAAACACGTTAGCAATTTTGAGCTGCTTAGGCGCATTAGGTCACTGAATGAGAGCTTTTCCGCATAACAAGGAAAGATTTGGTCAGTCTGTCCTTTCGTAGGGTTACTACACTGGTACTCCCCTTCTGGTATTTTGTGCGTAACAACATGTCCGTCATAATGAACTCCATCACTGTGTATCTGCAGCTGGCTGATTCAAGAGAAAAACTAGGCCGGCACTTTCAGATAACGAAAAAAGCTTGCTCGTGAACACTACCAAAACAACTTGTATCTGGCTTCTATGGTACACGGTGCGTTGGTAGCTATTCTCTACTCATTCGCTACAAGTGCATCTTTATATAGTCTTAGTACACTCACGGTAAACAAGTTTTGCTTTCTGTCTAGTTTCTCTGTCCTTATACACTGAGGCGTAACGTAGTAAATTTTTCCATCAACTAATGTGCAAATAAAGTTGCATGAATTGCAAGTCGGCTAAGATCCATGAACAAACTGTTGGGGTGCGCGACTTGCACAGTGGCCGTCTGAGTGAGACTCATGCTTTTGAAAAGGTATCGTAATTAGCTACTCTTTGTATGTGCAAATATGGTCATATGGGCCCCTTTGAACTACTGGTTACGTCCGAAGTTCTCTACCTGCATGTAAACACAGCATGTTAGCGGTTCGATGAATGGATGATAAGTACGAATATGCGTTACTTCTGCATATTTTATAGCCACAACTTGGGTAGCGTATGCTGCAAGATTTTGACACAATCATTGCATGATGCTATACATTTCCTCCATGCAACCATTCCTCAATTCAAGACGGTCAAAGTTTACTATTTACTTGGGAGTTTCTACGGTACACAAGCATTGTTAGTAATTGGTAACTGAACAGCGCCAAAGATTCTCTGCTCTGCAGCGGTGATTCTAAACCGACAGTTATAGTTCGATGTTTTCGTATTTAAATGCCGCAGTGTCTCGAAATTGTAATAAGAAATTCGAAGATATTTCCAGGTCGAAAATGTATGAACACAAAATCAGTACGCCTGGTCTACCCATATCCTGAGCTATTGAGATCAATCATTCAGCAAAGGCGTGCGGCTACCTCAGGATAATAATCGAAGATTTAAAACGAAAATTACTGAAAAAGTGCATTACATTTTTGCCATTTACTTGGGTTCATTTAAACTTAACTTTTGGAAATAAATGCCGGTTAAGGTTCCACCTAATACTTCCCAATTTATTATCAGTCTCCGCAAACTATAGGTTGAAAAATGTCATTCTGACATCGTTTGTGAATTTTCCATCCGAATGACACAGACAACATTATATCGGATTTCAGTTTCAAGTAATCTACCGAAATAGCGTCAAAACTAGAGCACCCTATAGTAAGCTTACCATCACGATTGTTAGTTTCCGATTCAAAAATACCCTGCCACTGATTACATTGTGCAAATCCTGGCACAGTAATTATCCACATAAACACTTTCGAAAATAGGGATAATGTTTCCTGTTTGTATGCCAAAACACTGTGCAAAATCGATGATTTAATGACTGTCGGGAAAAACATTTACCCAAAAATAACCAATCCTCGACAATCCGTGTTGTCAACATTCAAATATACTAAAAGCTTTCGTTTTGAATGAATCCAAAACTTACCTGCCTAAAATTCACATTCGTTTTCTGTAGGAATATTTTTCTTAAATACCACTTAACCTGAGAAAAACAACGGGACTGCATTGGAAAAGTTACATCAATGTTTTACAGAACGTCTCATGGGAATATCCGCTTGTCAGCATCCAGGTAAAGACAAGAACTTTATTAAGACATGCTCATTAATTAAAGCTTTTTTTCTTCGTGGTTACCTGCGACTCTATGAGAGCGTACGCTTTGGTCGCATGGGAAGAGTTGCTCGTGTCTAGAGGTATAAAGAGCGATTCTACGTGACTGGTTAATTTATCTCCATGACCGTCTTCGCGTTCACACAAAAGTTGCGTTTTTATATGAATGTTGACACGGCATGAATATGCTATCCTAACTGTGCATAACCTCTTAGTGATTTGTGAAAATGTAAAAGTGCACAGGAATTATTGACATTAGATGTAACGGAACAATATATGAGTGCATTAAAAGTGGAGAGGCTTGATGTGGATGTTTTCTGATCTTATACTAAAATACAAGACATCTGTGTATGTAATTTCTCGCAGTCAGCTATTGCTACATAGGCGGCTGATGTCATCTGGTCATGGGCTCAATTCATGATGGTGCCTGGCGATGCACACAGCTGACTGTTTCCCATGATTTAAATATATAGCGTGCCATCAATACAATGGATAATAACCCAGGCATACAACATGGTGTCATAAAAGCTTACACATGGTACACCGAGAATATGCTCAAGTTCAAAACGGTCAAGTGTGAAGTTCTAGAAAAAACGCCATCGGAGCGCCCACGACTACCGTCTAAGTTCAAATATTCCACAGCTCGATTTCATCAGTATGATTGCGCGCTCGTTTTGTTGGGGACAGACACGAACGTTACCAAAGAAATTAGATCAGCAACTCGGCCTTCTGCACAGGACAGTAGGAAGCTTCCACGCCTCAATCTTGGCGCGTACTTGAGGATTAATGTGGAATACGCTAGTTAAGCGAGACGACCCTAGCAAGAGCAAAAACTCATAGCACTCGGGGACTTACGACGCAAGGTGATAAATAACGTCAAAGGTCCTTTCTACTGACCATAATAAATAGGACGGAAAGGTATAGAAGTGTACAGTAGATGTTAACGGTGTCTATGGATTGATCTTGTAAAGGAATAACAGATTCAAATAAACCTTACCACGCTATCATTTTTTGTAACTCTGGAAAAATATATTTCTAAGAACCCGTCAGTTTTTGCTAGGTACACGCTAGAGCCGAGTGTAATATTGAGAAAATTGCTGTCACTCCAACCGTCAAAATACTGTGATGTAAATAATTGCCTAATTATTATTATGCCGAAAAGAATTACGACACATTGACCCGTGTACATTACGCGTTACAACTTGTGACCATCAAATGATTGCAGTAGTGCAATACAAAGAGCGGACGTCAGAGAAGCCTCTTGGTGATTCATATTAATTTCGTCTTCTTTTACAGATGTCGCGTTTTATCCAGTCATTGTCATCCTAGCCAACCTACTACATTATTGGTCATAGTTTATTTTGTACCCGTTACCAAATAGTACGCCATTGCTCCAAATCCTATCGATACTAAACATCCGTCCGACTGACATCTCGAATACCCTTGGCTCAAATGTTTTCTATGTCTAATTGATGAGATCAACTAGGTTCGCAACCGGTTGTGAAGGGAAATCTTTTCGATTATTTAAAACCCCATAAATCTCTTCATCTTCCATGGGCTTTCTGGATTTGTAGAAAAGTATCCGTAAGCTATTAAGCCGCAGCGGAAAGTAAATAAATAAATGCTATGTGTTATAGTAGATATAGGTGAATATATAATATGAAAACAACTTGCATTTTGAGTAAATTTAGTCAGGGGCTTTCGTTTCCTGATTTGCAAGTCGCTATAACTGCAAAAATTTGTACGATGCACGCGCCTGCTGAGAGAACACAGGCAGCTTGCACTGCAGCACCCACAACTCATGCGCACACCCCATAACCAATGTAGAACGGAAAGTATAGGCTGGTGATTATATGAATAGGAGCAACAATTAATCTAAAATGGCTTACTCTTCTTTAGCAGTCTCAAAATTTAGTTTAAATTTGAGATACTTTCACATTTAGACGAACACAGTTTTGACTGGTCAGTTATGCTTTACATACTGGAAGGAATTGTTGAGCATGGAACTGTAGAAAGATCACCCATCACTTTCGTTTTCACACACGAAACCATGCACAGGAACTGATCTGTTCTATCTATTAGCTTGTACTCTTTCTATAAGCTGTCAGAGAAGTCATGATTTACTCCTTCGAATTTGCTTGACGTTGTGTATTCATTGGGTACTTTTTACTGGATTATTCTCAGCCGTTCGCATCATCTGTGCAATGAACAAAGATTTATCACGGGATAAAAGCAAGTGCTTGACGCATCCCGTAGGAGAGCTGGGGTGAATATGATGAAATCAAAATATAGCTGGGTCATCTACCGAACCTATGCCGAGATGAATAATTTGATAAAGTACATCAGTGTAAAAGTAAAGGAAATCGAGCGTGAAAGTTCAGAAATGCACTGGGGTGCGATGGTCGTGGAGATAAGGAGTGAGAAAAGCAGAATATGGTCGCTCGCTTGGGTCCGTTTGAGACATAAATCATCTACAAAAGCATGCTTGGCGTACTCCACAATAGAGGAGTTTAGGTAACAAAATACTGGGAGCTAAGCGCAACATCTACTTGTTTTTTGAAAAAGTTCAAGGTAGGGAAGGACACAACTGAGTCTGGGAGTGCGTTCCAGGGTAGGCAAACCCGAAGAGAAAAGTAATTCCATCGAAACTCTAGACGGCTATATTGTTCCTTCAATTTTATGCAGGTACCCCTGAGCTGCGAGTTTTGGCTAAGTTTCAGTAAATGGCGGCATACGTGCTTGTGGCTAGCCAATATCTGGTACACTAATATGATATCGCAGCGCATCCTTCGATAGCGTCCGCTGAAAATTCCCAGCAATTTCAGACTTCGAGAGTGATAGGGCAGTCCCTTTACATTCTATGTTGCTCTTCGTTGTGGTGCCTCTAACGCCTCTAGGTCGCGCTTCAAGCAAGGTTGCTAATCTTGGATAGCGTATTCAACATGCGGGCGCATCATTGATAAGATTGGTGGGTCAAATCTCCGGAATGCACTTCGCAGCATGCCGACGTGCTGGGTGCATATTTTGCAGCTACCTCAGCCTGTTTTAAACAATTGAGGTAGCTCTGTACGATCACATCAAGGTCACGTTCCTGGGAGCTGGTCTGCAATCCGTTTGTCCCAAGCAAATATGTGTAGTTATGTCCATGGCGTAATTGCACAAGGCAACATTACTCTACGTTGAATGGTAGGACGTTCTGAACTGACCAGTTGGACACCTTGATATGATCGCACTGGAGCAGTTCTTGGTCGTCCGGTTCACTGATCCTTCGCCATATCTTGATATCATCAGCCAAAACTAAAAAATCGGAAGCAATTGATCTCGACAAATCGTTAATGAACACCAAGCATAGACGAGGTCCAAGCACCGAGCCTTGTGGTATAACACACGCCACGTCGACTACATCGGACCATGATTCTCGGACTCTCACCACTAGCCATCGTTCGTGTCCAAATTGCTAATCCAACTCAGGATTGGGCCGCCAATGCCGTAGTTCCAAAGCTCCTGAAGGAGAATTCGATGGTCCAAGCGATCAAACGCTTCTGAGAAATACAGGTAGGTGATATCGACTCCTGCTCCATCATCAACAGCTTCAATCCAGCTATCACGTGCAATTAATAGGTTAGTATTACACGAAGGCTTTTGATGAAAGCCATGTTGCTCGTGGGCTATTAAGTTGTGGCTTTCCAGATACTGCATCAGCCCATCTGCGATGATTGATTCCATCATTTTGGATAGTATGGAATTAGTGTTATTGGACGGTAGTTGGTAGGGTCAGTGCGGCTACCTCATTTATGGGTAGGAGTGATGACCCCTAGCTTCCATACTAGTGGAATACGGTACGCTCCTAGACATCGCTAATAGAAAATAGCCAGTGGTTCTGCTAGATCCCTAGCTACCGCCTGCATAGCCGTTGGTCGGATATTGTCGACTCCAGGAGAACTGTGGATACGCAAGTATAACAATTTCTTCAACACAGCTTCCGCAATGAAGGTGATGTAATCTAAACCAGATGGTGGAGTATTAGAAATGAGGAGAATGTTTGGGCCCGTTACCTGATGGAAAGTTTGGGAGTAATGAAGCTGTAGGAGATCAGCTGCTTCCATTTCTGATCGCGTGTACCCATCAGCCGTGACTAGTGCTGGAATCCCCCCGCTTCACCTTTCGGATGCGGTTAACGTGCCTGTACAGAAGTTTGCGGTTCGTGCAGACTCACGTTATTAAGTCCTGCTGATGCGTGACCTTGTCTTCGAGAATCAGTTTCACACAGAAGTAACGATGTGTCACGCATGCAATGCAGGTTTCGGCATTTGAGCAGTCCTGGTGATCTCAACATGTCAGATGCCTCGAGGACATACATTTACGTTTTCTGCTCCTCAGAAATGACGTATGCTTGTTTTTAGGTTGGAAGGACTTTTGTCCTGATGCGTGCGCTACCAGTGTGCTGAACGCCTTTGTAAAGGTTTTCCAGGCAACATCTGGATGGAATTCGGTTAAGGAAGTCCAAGATGTATCCTTAACAAGCGTAGATAGCAAATTATATTGCGTGACAGCATGCAATTTATCATCCTCCTTTTCAGGATACTCTGCATAGCATATATAGTCAAAGAGTAGAGTAACATGATCACTACGACCCAGTGGTGTGCCTGAAAATATCCCGTCAGCCACGAATCCTTCTTTAATGAGCACAAGATCCAGTATCGAGGGCTTGTTAGCAGTTCGAAATCTGGTGGGAGAGGTTACGTGGTTGTACATAGGGTGGCTAGCAATGAGCTCTTGCAAGCAGGCTTTTAACTGCCTACCATCGGTTGCTGGCTTTTCTGTCGTGCATGTTAAAGCATCTAGCGATAAGAATGTGGGTGTAAGACTTGTACAAAACAAACTGAAAAACGTGGTTCAGTTTAGAGTCCATTTCTAACGTTGCATTTGGTGGGCGGTAAATTACAGCTAGCAGATATGTGTCCTTGTTTCGCAACCATAAGCGGCGCCGAAGCGAATCAGGAGCTCGGATTTTTGGGTGCTCGATAGTTTTACATCGGCAGTTTGTATTATAGCAAAGAACCATTCTGCCACCCTTTCCGGTTCTATCGGTTCGAAGCAGTAACATGCCGGGTAAATTGATATCAGAATCGGATATCTTAAGGCTAAACCACGTCTATGTAATCACGACGATGTCCCGCGGTTGTGAGGCATGGAGTTCTCTAAGTTCGGCCAATTTACTTAGAAGGCCTTGGAAGTTGTGTACATGCAAGTTAGGGCTTTTGTTATTAGGAGTTTGTTGATGGATGTAAATTTTGTGTTAGTTTTCAAGCCAGCCGTTAGTTGGCTGGCCATTAATCGTTTTTCGGTTCATGAATTTCAGTCATTAATGGCATTAATGAGGGTTCCTGTGCAAATGTTTCACGCGTGCTGTAGTCTGTCCTATTGCGTGCCGTGGGCGCTGTTGTGTCGGTCTCTCCGTAGGACTGTGCAGATAAATAATTTGCAGCGTTTGCAAGTTGCATCGAAATGCTTACGACTTTTGGCCGTTCGCCTGTTGCCTTTAGCCGGATCTCAGTTGGCAACCTAGCTCGAAACTTTAACCAGATATCCAGCAGAACTTGCGTTATTCCCTCAGACTGTAATATTACTTTCATTAGTCTTGGACCGCAGCCCTTGTAGTTAGGTGATGACAGAACTCTTGTCAAGGATTTGGCAATAACATTGTCAACAGAGAGTGCTTCGCGGATGTAGCACCACTGCTCTCGGTCATGTGTTTGTGCATCGTGATCAGAAGAATGCAGAAGCTCCGGAACACCATCAACAAATATTGTTTTCTTGCTATCCCTATTAGGAATATCGCGTTGGTCAACTGCTTCTTTTGCGCCATCTTTCCAAGGTAGGTCTGGTAATATGCGCACTCCGTTCGGTGAGTTGCAAAAACGAACTGCTGAGAGCGGAAAAGCCTCTGTCTCATCTGCAGAGTCTAGTGTTGCTCGAAGGTTCAACAGAGTACACTGAGGTCGGGTTACGCGCTAAGTGTTGCAGCATGGCAGGCTCAACTCGAATACCAATCGTATCGCAGTTGGAACCACATCGGTTGTGATCATCTTGCAACTTGCGTTTTATTGTGCCAGATTTGGACTCTGGAACATTGGTGCACACGAGTGTTAATGCAGCGGGGTTTGGTCTAGCGTGTGTATGCTTCAAATTTTTTACCGGCAATTTGGGTTGTTTATACGGCACCACTGGAGTTGACGGTGAAAGCTGCTTTGCACTACTTGTGCTCGGTACAGAGGATGGACCTATGTATGTCGCTCCCGGTGTGTTTGTTAAGGCAATCGATGCGTACTTTACCTGTTTGTTATCTGCGCCGGATTGCCTTCAGCTCTGAAATGTAGGTGTCATGGCTGAATCTTCAGTTGAAGCGTCTCTGGTTGGAGAAGTGGTAGCAGGCATGTTTGAGACTTGTCCACTTATGCGAGTGAGGTGACCCATTGGATTTAGAGTCACAGGCGCTGCAGTGCGGTTGGAGCGTCTGGCTCTCTTCCTAGGCTTAGAATCATAGCTTACTTTGGCTGGGTGAGGTATTAGCGTGGCCATATTTACCCCGTGGTATCGATCTTAGTATTTACAAAATGCGCGATTATCTCAGTCATCCCATCGCACTATTTCATGAGCAAAGATAAACAGTTGACAGCTGGAATGACTTGACAGGTTGGGCAAAACCAAATTGTCTCTGCAACTTTGTTTGCCCGTCTCACTTCTTGGATGGATTTGCCTGTAACTTTCAAGCAGTACGATCTAGTGCAGCTTGAACATGATATTAAGGACTTTACTGCAGTTGTCTGCGCAACATAGGCGACGCTGAACCATTGGAATGCTAGTCGTACCCTTGTCGTTTGCAGCGAGGTCTATCTAAACGCTCACCTTGATGAGCGTTATTTGCGCCAGGCTTGACGCACAAACAGGTCAGAACACGCACACGAATTGAGAGTTTTTCAACCGCACCAAGGTCAGGCGGTAGAGACAGATGGAGATCGTAACGCGCAGGCTGTCGGGTTCAGTGATCAATCGACTCGCAGTCGAACAACCACACCCACACAAAGCGGCAGCGTGTGTTGATCGACCTGCCTTAAGCAACGATGCATGTGGTGCGTGGATAATCTTCCTTAGAGCTATTCAGTTAATGAGCGGAGCAAAAAGACTGTAACTGTTATGCTGCAACTAGAAGGGATGGTTGCCGCGTAGTTTTTGAGCCCCAGCTAAATGAGATCAAAATCACTTCCGAAATACTGGTTTGATGTGGTTACGCACGTTGAACTCCGCAAAGAACATGCCGACAACTGGGAACTGGAGCAAAAGTATCTTCCACTCAAAATAGATCCAAGAGTTGGGAAATACTGAGTAGAGCTCGTCGAACTGGTTAGAACGGGCGCACACACAATATTGTGTGGGGAGAATTAGAGTGGCCACAGAGAGCAAAACGAATGCCGAGTTAAAGTTCGGCCGCACGGGATGTTATTATGTTGTATTCTGCACAGAGCTTAAACACACGCGTCCAATTTTGTTTACCTTTTTGACTATTCGCGCAGCTGCGAAGTTGAATACGATAAATTTGTTTCTCAGCGATGCTACAATCACCGACTTACTGGTGTGCGACTGTTTCTAAGGAAAGGACGATTCATCTGTTTATCTCCTGCTACAACAGCCCATCACAGACACTGATTACTGATATTCGCAACAACCATACATTCTGAATTGCTAAGACGTATGCGAATTTGTGTAGATAACAAAAGTGGCCAATATGCGCTTGATTCGGTGTTTCAACCGAGATGATCATGCTTACCATAAATAATGTCCAGCGCGTGACCGTAGCACCGAACGGCATGATCAGTCATTCTCCTCTTCACACGTTCGGACAAATACGGCGTTCAGTCATAAATATAGTCTTACTCATTGATGATACTATTTTTTTAAACATGGAGTATTAAGATGAAGGAGTGTGGTAAAATAGGAATAAGATGGCTACAGCTGCGCCACGGTATTCCACCCAACATTCATTAGTGTGTACCAACTAGAAGCAATGTGACACAACAATGTATCTAATGCGTTTCGGATTTGCTCGTTGTGCAGCTTTGTCCTAATTGTCAACTATATACTTGTGCAGGTGGCAAACTTGGAGAACCATATTCAGACTGATAGAGGGAACTCGATGCTTGAATAAAAAGAAGTCGAGGTTCAGGTACACCATTAGAACAGAAAGATGCAGAACGCGATCCTTAGCATCCTCCTTTAAGTCTGCCCATAGAACAAAGAGGAACGTCAGTTGTGTCAATTACTCTGACAAGCTGTTTCCCTAAGCAAGCAAGTCAAAGAAATGACTGCGTTTATACGATGCTTATAAGCTACACTTAACGAATTGGCAAGATATAGACAGACCGGAGCCGGAGACACAAATGAATAGGAGAACCGAGCAGGTAGCAGCCACCTTGAAAAGTATGAATGCAGGGACAATTCAAGTCCCGCATTAATTATCGAGCAAAAGCCGTTTTGACGCAAGTTTCGTGATCATCGCCAGTGTCACGCTACAAGTTTGTCAGGAATTTGCTAGAGGAATCACAATGCGGTAACCCTCGTGTGCATTGACGTTACTGAATCTCAGTATGGTACAACAAATGAGAATCTCCTTAACCACTATAACCAGTAGAATCCTATCTGCGATGCGATTGGATTTAGGGATAAAACTACCATGTTGAGAAGCGTAACGCCTAACCAAAAATGGGTGCAGTAAGTGAACCACTGCTAATTCAAGCACATTAAACTCAGCGGACAGGAAAGAAGCCGTTCTGTTCTCAGCAATTAGTCTGTAAATCCCAGAACCCGTTGCGCATACTACACAATTTTCCTAAAAAAGCGCAATCACACGAAGAAGAGGTTCAAGGCGGCCCAACCAAAAGCAATATAAAAATACTGTTTTACTTGGTTAATCACAATTAGCTAACAAGCCGCAAGGATAAGCCACCAATAAGGAAAATCACCAAATGATCGCTTCACCCTTTGAAGGCTTGTCTCTGGGGCTGATTCTCTTAGTCGCCCACATAGGGCCAAACGCATGAACGCTAGCAGCTTGTGCGACTAGCCAGCACTTTGTGTCACGGAATCATTTTGTACGGTAGCGGACTGTCGCGAATCGAAACCTAACAACAATATGGCTAGACCATTCCTTTAGTGCCACGCATGTTCCTACCTGTGCAGAAGACATTGTTTGGAAGTCAGGATCAGGACATCTGTCGCTATTGCGGTGAATCCAAACAGCATTTCTTTCAGAATTGGTAACGCTTAGATTTTGAATAATGATGAGTAGACAGTATGCTATTATTTGGTTAATCGCAATTAGCTTACAAGCCGCGAGCGGAAGCTACCAATCCAGCAAATCACCAGACGATCGTTTCGCTTTACTGAGGCTTGTCGGTGGTGCGCACTGCAACCGTATCCTGCTGGGGACTGGACCCATGACAGCTAGTAGCTTGCGCCACTAGCCAGCATTTAAACACTAAGCCAACCACTCTCCTCTGCACGAGCAGTAACCTACATTGCAGTAAGTGATGGGTCGGACTATATCGCCGTTAGAATTTATTTCGTAATCTTCGGCTACCGTCCCCATGCTTCAGTGCTATAAGCTGCTGGATATTGGTACAAACCACTAGCGGTAAGGGACTCGAGGCCCAAAAGAAGGCCGAGGAAATGCGCACCCCTGATTTGCTTTGATAAAGCCAAACGTTGGTATGGCATTTTTTCCGGGTTGGTAGCTTAAAGTTGCGGATTGTAAGCTTATTACGATGAAACAAGTAAAACTATATTTGTTCATGGAAATATTTGGTTGTTGTTCCTCCTAACACTGGCACACCACGACTGCGGTTTCGTCCTGGTTTGGACTCATTAGGTGGAGATAGTCTGAGCTGGGGTGGAAATCAGAGCCTACTAGTTCACAGCTGACGCCCCAAACACTATGCTACTGAGATCCGCGAGCAACACGTGACAGAGCGGAAAGCAATTCAAGGTTGAATTTAGCGAACTGGCTGTGTGGTTGGGCTGCAACTCGCAACCTTTAACCGCATGTTCATGTCGTTTCAAGTTGAAGATCCTGGTCATAACTAAGCGGTTAAAATCCCGCTCGAGAGCAATGGAACTTCATCTACGAATCACACGCTCTAGGTAATGCCATTGCTACACATTTAATAAAAATTTCCTCAGCATCTAGCTACACCGGCAATTATCTAACCTCAATGATGGTGGCGTTACACTCCGTAGATATGGCAGAGTTTGAATTGGATAACTGGCCGGACGTTTGTGACAGATTGACAACCAATATACGGTTGTTGTTAGAAAGCATATATCCGTATGCAATTGGCAAACTGTTGGATTGCGCCACATTAGTTTGCACAGTTCTGATGACAGATAAAATCATTAGCACCCGTGGCATCCAACGGGATAGGGTGAAGTGCTAAAAAGCATGGATGTCTTGTGTGCTCTGTGCAACATTGTAGCCAGGATAAAGTTGTAGGACCAATGACCTCTCATAAAAACGATCAACAAGGATCAGAAGAACGATCAGCTTCAAAACTAATCTGAATTTGACATCCTCTAACATATGTCTAACATCACAAACGCTATCCCGTTTGTATACCAAATGCCCAAGGCCATCTCAGTAAGCCGACCGGGGTTAGAGAGTGTCAAACATCGCAAAATGTGGTAATTTATACTGAGAATAGAAAACTGATCAACCCATGAGGTAACTTGTCTTAATATTAGTCCACTTGGTTATGCCCTGCTTTGGAACGATGGAGCTGGAAGAGAGTGTGGTAACTTTTAATTAGGAACCTAACCTTAGAGATGAATTCATTGATCACTATTAACTCTAAGCTCCGGATTCGATTTGATTTTGCCTATGGATAAGAACAAATATCATGACTAGTATATAAACGTTATCGTTTACGAAACTCTAGTTGAAAATGGATTATAAGCTAAAATACTTTTTGTGGATTTCACTGAACCAACCAAGCTGTTACATTCTGTTCCTGGAAGACTTTAGTGAACACGAATTGTTAAATCAACACCCGACGACACGTAGGTTAAATAGCTATTCTTCAGTTACCATCTGTATAATCCCTCACCAGCTTTCGAGCACCGTAAAGGCAGTCGATATTTGATCATGTGCTCAACAAAGTGGGCCAAATTAAAAATCCTACAACTGTTCAACTATACATACACTCAAGAAAATCCTGAGGAAGAAAAATTCCAGATTACATTATTTGTGCAAATCGAAGTGTTTTCCTCCATTGGTAAGGAAACAACGGCTATTTAACTGAATAGCACTAGGACTAGGTAAAGTATCATTCATATTGGCTAATTGCGCAATGTTTGTGCACGTATAAGAGCAGAAATGCATTTGTTGAAACAACGCTGATTCATTTCTAGAGAGTAGGAGAAAGAAAAGCATGTGAACATTGGATTTATAAAGGCTCTCCCAATACCGAAGTGCGATCAAAAATTGTGGTACCTAGTAACTTTATATGAATTTATCGTGGAGGAAAAGGTGCAGAAATTAATAATGCGGTTCAGCAGGAACCAAGGTAGATTAATAAACTTTGAAGATTAGAATGCGTAATATTTCTACTTGTTCTAATTGACGGGCACACGGATTAAGTAAAAGCAACCAAGATCTTTCTTCGGTCTCATTAATTCTATCCGTTTTAGTAGATAACGTACCCAAACATTCTCACCATTTTAATGTCCCACCGTCAGACTTATACAATGTCAACTTAACCGCATCAATTACGATATCTGGGTATGATGACAGCTGTCTTGGAGTAAGCAACATTTGGCTGATGGTTCTTTAGGTATCAACCAGTTTTGTAGCTAAATCGCTGACCCTTGCTTATTATCGCTTTCTGCAACAGAACAAATTTCCACTGATGTAGAATGGAGGTATCACCACCCCCCTTCACAACAGAGCTACTCGCATCAACGCTGCCATTTGCCATCCCGTGGCACTACCACCTTTGCATTCTATAATTCAGGAAGAAATCCTCGCAAACGTACAGGAAAGGCATACCATAACAACAATGGGGCAACCGTGCTTCCAAAATACCAACCCGATATTTTTCTCTAATAATCAGACCTAAGCAGTTGCCCGTTGAATAAGTATCGATGCACTATACTTGGAATTCACAGAAGTGTTTGGTCACCGAGGACAACAAATTATCCACACACTATTACATAGCTAGTTTTGAAATACGATTTTCTAAATCAAAGTTATTTGCATTTGTGAGTTCAGGAATCTCTAGCCGACGCACTTTTATTCGCATTGGGTGCATCACGATTCTCACTTCTACGGCCTCGTCTACTCTTCGGTATTATAAACGATCTAGCCATAGTGAATATCTCCTACTTTCTATTATTCGCAGATGTCCTCAGAATACTGGACGAACCATCCAACGAATACATAAGTCGAGTTGTTCAAACACCCTACAATTTTATCTGCACAACTGAATAATGAATACTGAGAATATGCAGCGATTAGAGAAACCTCTGTGTAGCTAAATCTTATGTATTTTAAGCAAATCTACCTAAGAGGATGATGCTCATTCTAGAACCCTCAAATCGGCAAATTGCGAGTCAGGGAGTTTCTTAAACGCCCACATCGAAACAACGTCTGTGTCGGCGTATACGAAACTTTTAAACTCGCAATTGCCGACTTGGTATTTTGAGAATAAGCATTAATCTGGTTGCATAGTAAATGTGCTCTCCGCTGGCACAGAGTTTACCACTTTCTCTTCACCTAGCGCATTCATATTACACTCATACCAATCGGAATAACTCCACGTGCTCAGTGGACGTATTTTTATGGAAGTATTTCCTGAGGAATTTGATTTGTGCTAAACAAGTTGTTCTTCGACCTTCGTGCTTCACTCCAGACGAGCCAATCTCTTGTTATTGACAGTTTCCACTGTTACAATACTGTGATAGATCAAGGATGCTCCGCGATATCTGGCAGTCCTAGAATTGCATCTATAGAATCATTTCTAACGAAGCTAAGACTCAAGCTCTGCTTGCAATTGCATACGCCCATTGCCAGCACTTTCAGCTCTCAGCCACCACACAAGCTCCTTCCATTAGCTTTGTCCTGTAGGAACCTGTGTGGATCAATATGCTAGCCAAACTCCGTTTACATGTGTCCTCTTCGTGCATACTCGCCTACCGCAAACGAGGTCTATAATGCGGCTCAGACAAAGAAGGCGAGCGTCACTTGCCCTCTACCTCACGTGACCAGACAAGGGCAGCGTTCGTTTACAAAAACGGCCCGCAACGGAACTGCTTCCAACTAGCCGCAAATGTGGGAAACAGGAGTGTATACGAGCAGTTAAACGAGACATTATTTATAAATTTTGCGGCCTTCTGTTCCACGCACTCTATCTGGTGTAAGTCAACTACAATACAATAGGCAAATCAACCTGACTGATTCTCGCTGGTTTTGCCAAACATGCAGAGCAATCCAAATAGTCAAGTGTATACTATCGCTCGAAGGTTGTGGGAGATACTGACTGAAAATTTCCAGTTGATTGCGAGCTTCAGGGCTTTGCCATTCAACATCATCATCGTCATCAACAGCAGTACATCAGCCATTTGAACTGGTGCTTCGCTGCCACACAACCATGAGAACCTATGAAATAGCGAATAAGAAGAGGAAGAGAAGAGGGACTTACCTGAAAACCTTAATGTCCTAAGTAAACATTCAGGGTCAAGGCGCGTACACCTTGTGTAGACAACATACCGTCACAAACAGCTGGCTATCGTGCAAAGATAAGGCGACATCGGCGAGACAGCTTCCTTGCGGCTTTCACTGCCCCGCGTCATAATCCGCCATTCCCCCGCAGATAACTCCGCACCAACCACTTTAAACAGGCAATCCGATTAGGATACGGCAGCAGACGCGTCACTGGTGTCTGTTGCGAGCTATGTCCTGCAAAGTCTCGAGCCAAGCACAAGGCGAGTCACGTGGACTCCAGCTCGGAAGGCGAGACGGACCAACGACACCCAGTTTGGTAGTCAGTGACCTTATTTGCCGCTGCCAAGTCAACTTCTGTCCACCTCGAGCCTTGAGCCATCCTACACCTGGCAGACTAAACAAGGCCCTGCTGGGTAAGCGGTGACCAGGCAAGCGTAGCACGTGCCCGAGCCAACACAACATACTCAGTGCTATCTGTGGTTCTAGGGAGCTAGTACGATTATCACTTCCTAATACTCGCCTACGTACATCATCGTTGCTGACAAGGTGGTGCCATCCGACTCCAGCAATGCTGCGCAGACAACGATGATCAAAGACTTGAAGGCGCTTTAGATCTTCAGACCGAAGCGGCCAAATCTCACTGCCATAGAGCAGAACGGCACTCACTGTGGCCTTGTATACAAGGCCTTTCAGACGAAGGGAAACTCCATTCTGTCGCCGAAGATGACGCAGGTTCAAGAAGGCAGCTCTGGCTTTTGCAATGTGTGAGCTGAAGTCAGTTTCTATGCCCCCATCATTGCTGATGCAGCTGCCAAGATAAGTGAATGGATCAACCACCTCGAGTTCCTAGTTAGCAAGCATCAAGGGATCATCAAGTGGCTGGTGGTCCTGCAGCAACACTTTGCACTTTGAAGGTGCGAAGTGCATACCAAATAATGGGACCACACTGAACAGGCTATTCAGGGTTGATTGTGCCGCCCCAACATTGTCGAAAAGCAAGACGATATCGTCCGCATAATCAAGATCAACTAACCTTTCACCAGACTGCACTTCAACGCCTACATCGTGAGTTTCCGCAAGGGAACACACCATGATAGATTCCACGACGAAATTGAACAAAAACGGGAAAATCGGACAGCCCTGACGAACGCCACTTGTGGTTGGAAAGCTATCCGACAGGACACCGTAGACCCTGACGCGGCCTGTAGTATTCGAGTATAGAGCACGAAGGATGTTCACATATTTCGTGGGAACACCTTTCCGTGCAAGTATTTCGAACAGAATCGATCGATCGACCGAATCGAACGCACTCTTGAAATCGAGGAACACAGCTATTGTCGGTCTGCGGTATGCGTGGCGCTGCTCTAGCACCTGCCGCAAAGTGAATATATGGTCTATACAGCCACGTCCTGGGCGAAAACCGGCCTGCTCTTCCCTAATCCGAGATTCCCGTTCCGCAGTGAGGCGACGAACGAGAATCGAGGCCAGTAATTTTGTCACAACTGGCGTTAGGCTAATACCCCTGTGGTTAGAACAGTCTGTGCGACTGCCCTTCTTGTATATTGCCACTATAATCGATTCGCTCCAATTAGCCGGTACACCCTATTCCTTCCAGACACGTTCGAATAGAGAGGTCAGTGCTTTGCAGAGGACCACATCTCCATCCTTAGATAGTGCAGATGGGAGGGAATCCGGGCCAGTGGCACGAAAACGATTGAAGGCTGTGATCGCGTTTCAGACCTCGGCCTCTGACGGAGGCTCTAAACTAACCGTCCATGGCTCGTCCTGCATCACTTGAGTTGGAAGAGGTCCGGGAGCAGGGGGCCAGCTGAACTGGTCTTGAAATGTTCCGCCCAACGAGCCATACCACAATTCTTATTGTGAATCAGTGCACCCGCGCTGTCTCTTACTGTCTCACTGACGCCTGGTTTCCTGGGACCGGTGGTGCCGCTTAGCTGGAAGAGCTTGCGGTAATTGCATATTGCTCCCGCCTCCTCCATTTCTTGAGCCATATTGGTCCACCAGGCTTCCTTGTCAACACGTATGCTCTGATTTAGTTCACGCCTAATAGCCCGTCTGGTCACACTGTTTTCAGAGCCAGCCGGGAGGTGTCTTCTAGATTGCAACAGTTTCACCGACCTCTCGGATATCCAGTGACTGGTGCGGTGACGATTGATAGTGCCACAAGCAGAGGCTCTTGCGTTGTGCATGGCGGCCGAGATCCTATTCCACTGAAGCTCAGTGTCATTAGGACAAGACAGCGGCAGTTCGGTACGCAGCGCCTCTTGATAGGCTTGCCTACCGAGGACTGAGACAATTTCTCCGTTACCAATCGTAGGGGACGCTTAGTGCGCCTTCCGGTAAAGTTCATGGAGAAACGCCAGCGTACCAATGCATGATCAGAGTCGACACAGGTACTCCAGTATGAGCAGCAATCCAGGATGGCACCACGCCATCTGTAACTTATGGCTATGTGGTCAATTTGGATCCATCGCTGGCCAGCTACAGGTGGACGCCAAGTGGCACTTCGGCGCCCACTGTGTCTAAAAGCAGTGCTACTAAGAAACAACTGGTGCTCTGCACACAGTTGCAGCAGACGCTCACCGTTGTCAGTCCGTTCGGAGTTAAGCCCATGCTTACCACCCAGCTGAGCTTCTGAACAGCTCAGACGCCCTATTTGTGCATTCATATCCCCTGCAAGTACTATAATATCTGAACTAGTAGCACTGCGTAGTAGCGCGTTCAGTTCGTGATAGAATGCGTCCTTGAGAACATCTGAACTGCAGTCGGTGGGAGCATAAGCGGAAATCACAAACAAACAGCGTTTGTACTCATTCGTGAATCAACCTTAGCTGATGTCGTCAAACGGGCTGCACATAAAACGGCTGTTTACCGGAATCCAATCAACCAACGATGGTTCAGCCTTGGAGCTTAGAATGATACCTACACCAGCTTGACCCGTGAGTGTTTCATCGGCGTCTTCGGATGCGTGCATCCAATGACGAGGGGCTAAGCCAGGTGCAGTTAATTCAACAACCCCATTAGGTTCATTGATCCTAGTTTCGGACATGCAACACACATCAATACCCAGTGTGTCTAAGGTGCGTGCGAGTGCAGCCTGTTGACCTGTTTGTCTTATAGTGCGAACGCTGAACGTCGCCATGAAAACGGGGCAGCGTGGCCTTATAAGGGACTTTTGCCCATAGGCGTCCGATGGGTGCGGTGGGATGGTGGCTGCAGATGGTTCTACTCCAGTGGCACTTCGGTTGCTGTCAATCAAGCAGGGAATTATAGAAGAAAGGTTAGTAATGGGGGCCGGGATGGGAGTAAGAGAAAAAGGTGGAAAAGAAAGAAGGGAGGCGCCAGCAGTAGCATGTTTTCGCTTATCCGCCCTGCAGTATGCAGCAGATAAGGCGACCCTTGATAATCGGCGTGACGGCTGATGCAGGATGAAGTTTGTGTTTGAAGAAAATGTCATAGTTGTTTGTGGGCTGAGATACTGCCAGGGCGCTCAGACGTAGACAGGAGGACAATTGGTGTCCTCATCCAAAGCCTTTAGCTCAAAAGCCTGTCCGCAAGGCAGCGGGGTAACAATGATATAGTTTTACAGAAATGGAGGCCATCCCATTTCAAACGCCCAATTTGGAGGACCAGGAGACTGAGTTTGTCTGACCACTCACCACTGACCAACCTGGTAGGAGTAGCTCTCAAGGTGCCCGGAGGCACTACTCAGTATAGCTCAATGGGTCAATGAGGTACGCAGATCGTCGCACCAAGTTAAGGTCCAGTCTCGTTGCGACAGGGCTTTGCCATTAGCAGCTAACAGCACCGATCTTGCTCTACTACAAAACCATCAGAGCTTTGTTCCTAAGTCAAAGGATCAAGTCAGGCTTGCAAACCGCCCGATGGCTTCTGCGCTACCTACTCTGACAGTTACTAACCCTTTAAGTAAACAAGACCCACCCAGTGTGAATGCAATTAACTCATCGCCAGACGCCATATCTCACGAGTTGGTCACAACACCGAAACCGACAGTCAAGAGCCGAGTAACATACACATCTATTGTCCAGATAAAAACGCCTAAAGAGGCACCCGTACGTCCATTTGCTGGACCGTGTACGAGCGACGCGCCGCTGTTTTCACAACCTTCTTTAGTGTCCGCCAAACCATCAAAGTTAACAATCACAACCGTCAAACCAACATTCACTAAACAGAACCACAGTGTGTTAACGATGGTGCGCACTAACTTTCCTGAGTCCAGCTCCGGCACAATAAAGGGCAAGTTGGTAGATGATTGCAACCAGTTGCATTCCATTGGCGATGCGATTGGTATTCGGGTTGACTCAGCCGAGCTATGAGGTGTAGCGCGGCACCCAATTTCAGTGAACTACGACTAACCTCGATTATTTCGAGTAAACTTGAGTGCAACTGAGACAAATATAGTCCTACTCTCAGCAGTTCACCTTCGCAACTCATCAAACGGGTTACGCATACTACTAGATATTCCTTGGAAAGGACAGTCTAAGGACAAATAAAACCATGGCAAACTTTCTACGAACGAAAGTAACTCCCGTATTGATTCATGATGTTCCTGAACTAATGGGCACTCCTGAGCACAAAGCACAAAATGATGACCGAGAGCAATGGTGTTACATTAGCGAAGCGCTTCCTCTGGTTCACGTTACCGACAATCCATAATCAGAATCCCTTCATCTCTAAAATATAAGAATTGCGGTCCAAAATATTGAAAGTCGTGCTACAGTCCGATGGAATGAATGAAGTCCTATTGGATAGCTGATTGAAGCATCACTCCAGGTTGCCTACCGAGATTACGCTAAATATAGCAGGCGCGCGGCTACTAGTTATCAATACTTCATTGGAACATGAGACCTCAGCAAAATATTTGCCTCCCCAATCCTAGAGAGTTGTAGACAACATGGCATTAGTGGCATTTGACGGGACAAGGAGATGCACCAGGGAACATTTCGATCTGGGATATTCCATGCTACCATGCAGCCGGACGGAAATTCAAAAACCAAAGACCGACACAAAATCAATTAACGGCATAGGGTCGAACGGTCGGCTTAAAAATAAACACGAAGTTGTTGTCTACCAACACATTTCTAACATCAAAAACTATCATGTTTGTATGCTAACGCCCAAGGTCTTCTTAGTAAATTGACCTAACTTAAAGAACGCCAGGCGTAACAACTCCGGAATTTCATTATGCTTACTTAGAACTGGTAAAGCCTTGAGGTTGCATATTCTGAAGTCACTTTACCTGGTATGTCAATGCTTAGGAATGACAGAGCTATAAAACTTGCTGGCGTAATTCTGTATTACAAAACTAACCTTTGATGTATAAGTTATTGATCACTCAGAAATCAGATTTGGTTCGGTGCAGGCTATGGTTACGGAACAAAGCACATGTCTTATAGCTATGATTTACCTTCAACCAAATTCAACGGGTGAAATGGACTCCAAACTAAACCACGTTCTTGAGATTGCTTTGAGCAAGTTGTACATTTAATTTCTCATCGCAGGCGACTTTAATGTGCACGATCTGTGAATAGCGGGACTGATGGCATGCAGTTTGAAGCCTGTTTACAAGAGGTAACTTCCAGCCCCCTCGGTACAACCGTGTGACCCTATTCACCAGCCTTTGAACTGCTAACAAACCAACTAGACCATAATAAATAAGTTACTAAATGTGATATAGCTCCGCGCACTTTCCACTGGCTTACACCTTATTGCCGTTCAGAGGACAGGATAACCCCACACCAAGCGAAGAGTTACCAAATTTAAGCCGCCAATTGACTTATGGGCTTATAAGCAGTTGGGTATGCGTACTGATTACAAAAGAGTTATGGGGGAGTTGAATAGTGTAGGTAAATGTTTGTCACATTAGACTCTTTCAGACAGCCGTCACACGCCCGGAAAAGCATTATACGCTCGTTTCATCCTTTCTGGAATCGTCAGCAGTACACATTCCACCGGAGGCTGGTGGGTCTCGAAACTGCAGCTCGACTGTTCCTATACCGTGAGCGTTGTTGTCCCGCGTATCTCAGTGGT
>CALYDF020002093.1:0-44313 GCA_944474145.2 Dicrocoelium dendriticum | reverse complement strand
AGTAAACTTTCGATCAATACCATACTGAATGTGTTCTGCAATTTTCTTCACAGTTGCACAACGGCACATTACTACATACATTTCAATTTACTCGTTTGCTTTACATCAATGATCTCGCTACACCAGTAAAACATAGTACTTCGTTTGTGTTGGCTGAGGATATCAAACTAATCTATAAGTTTCAGCGTGACGAACTTCACGGGACATTCCTGCTCATGCAAGATGAGTTAAATTTCCTTGAGTTGTGGTGCTGCACACGGGTGGTGAGCCTCTCGGCTAAGAAACCGAGCATCCTATCTTGCGGCTGCTGCATCCCCGAAGGATATATCAACCTAAAGAAGGAACGCGTCCCTACGCAGTTTTCCACGCGAAATCTTGGCATTAGGTACTCGTCTACCTAGAATTTCTCCTAACACGCCCAACAACAAGTATCACGTGCCAGACAGTATATGTGCAATATATCAAACAAAATGCACACAACTCGTGCCATAGTTGAGCTCTAAAAGCTACTCACTCACACTATCCTAGAATACCGCAGCGTATTATACGCAAATATGAGAAAGAGTGACAGAATTGCTGTGGAGAACCTGCAGAGGTCATTAACTAAACATCAGATTGGTAGAAACGCTGCTATGAGTTATTGAGAACGTTTCAATGAACTTCATATCGCACCACTTTGGATTCGACGATTGAAGCAAAGCTTGTTGCTACTTTTCAACATGTTACCCAAAATGACCTAATCCAACCTGCCTACACACAATGTACAACCTTGATCAACTCGGGTGCTTTGCAATAAAAGTTTTACATTGACTATATCGTAGGCTAGAACGAATTTCCGCTCTAATTCCTTCCTGGTCACATATAGCTATCTGTGGAATAAACTACCAATAACACTCAGGTCAAGTGACAATGTGGCAACATTTAGAAGCAGAATCGCCAATAACCTCTATCTAACTACCCTAAGCTCTATTTTCACATGGGAATAATCCTTCAATGAGCTATACTAAGAAGGGCACAAAAGCATATAAACACCAGTGTGTTCATAACTAGGCTTTGTCCTCAACCATCCGCCAGAATGTTATCCCAATACTCCACTTATGCATGTCACCCATGCAAGAGCATGAATTCTTCTGTACAAATTGATCTGTGCCGCTAGTGACATAGCTTCCCACATCAAGAGCAAGACACACATTATTATTATTATTACCATTGTTATTATTATTCCTAATTGCAAGATAAATTGGTGATCCAACCTTTTCCTTCTCAGATATTCTGTCTTGTGGAATAAGCTCCTAGTCGCAACCAGATCGTGTGAAGGCGCAGCGGCTTTTCGCGTTAGGCACGAAAAATATCTAGACTTGAACAGGATTATGACTCTGTTCACCTGGGAGTGATCACTTTATGACTTGTTCCAATAAGGTGCATAAAAAATTATGGGTGAAACAAAAAAAGTTCACGCAATTTGTTACATCCCTGGTGCTGCTACCATCCTCTTATCCCATTAATGTACATCGCGTTGCGACACATCTGTAAGTAAATATATACCATTGAAACACCAAAGAGTGACAATCACAAAAATATTATTACTGATGCGTCGGAGTGAGCTCTGTAAAATATGATCCGTACCTAATACAGACACAGTTTCTTATTCGATGAGAAACATAGCTATTATTATTATTATTCTCAAAAGCCTTCGAACTGGTAATCTAGAGCAGTTAAATAGAAATAGAGTGAATCGTCGCTCAAGATGTTTGTTTATTTGTTTCAGCAGCAGTCCGCTGCTAGGTAGCCACCAATCCATATCACTTATATTTTGCACCTTAAGTGTAGACTTGCAATCCACTGTGCAACCAAATATCAGCCCCTTATCTTCGGAACGCGCTTACACTGCCCCATCAATTTACCCGTTAGGTGATTCGACAATGAATTACCTATCACTTGTCCACCTAGTAAGCCCTTTCGTGATCTTTTATAGATATTTATATCCTTCTTTCATGTTCTCTCACAACAGTGTAATGGTAGTGGATACAGCAACCTTCTGATGGTCATGGACTGAAATTCAAAGTTAATCAAATAATCGAATACACCATTCGAATCTTGAAACAACCTATCTCAAGTAAACACACAATGCCAGTCTTATTGTGCGTCAGGCCGACATGGGATACGTATTCATTCAGTTCTATATGAAGTCAACCAATTGATCAACCTTACTTGACACTGGTCTGCATAACAAAGCTGTGGACATGCCTATGCAGTGCAGTGTTTTCGGGTGGGGAATACCCAATTTCCATCTACAAGAGGAATAATGTTCTACAATCAACGACATTCGAAGTATTGAAGGAATACTAAATACTCCAGACAGAACTAGCCATATAGCTATATTATGGAGCAGAGAGACACAAATGTCTTCCTTCCTGTTCAGGAGAGTTTCACCTCAGGTAACATGAAATCATTTAAGTCAGTCTGGCTTTGCGTTTTCACTGCTTTCTGGAGTCCTCATGCTGAACCAAATCTGTCTGTATTTATTTATTCTCCAGCGGCAATAACAGACAATTCACGGATTTGATTTGTTAACTTTTAGATAGTACATATTAATGGCGCATTTCGTGTCGCTCGCGGCAGTGAGTCCATCAATAATACGATTGATATAGATTCAACAAAGAGATTCGTTAACGTTTTGTGCCTACGATGTGCAAGCTCCTCCCAGCTGACAATACATTCTGGAAGCACACAGAGGAGAACGGAAGAAAATGTGGTGAATTCTTGACCAACAATTGGTGCATTTCATGATTCCAGCGTAGGTTTTCCATTAATTTGTCTCAAATTCAATTGAGTATTTTAACTCATTTTTCCAAATAACGTTTATTTAAATAAGCGACCATGTGTAAGTAATGTAACGTTTAATGTTATCGACCACAAATAGCCAACGTTCGGGCACACTGTCCATGTTTCTCTCTAAGAACCAGCTGGGCTCGTTGTCAAAGCAATTGGCAAGATAAGTTTCAATATGGTTGCGGTCATCGAAACTCTTGTCCTTCCAGTGCTTTTACATTGAGCAGTAAGAGTAGTAGTGTTTAGTAGAAAGGTTTGGTTTAAATGCTGTATGCATAATAGTCTCAATACCGAGCTGTTGAAATTTGTGCTGTCAAGTGAGAACTTGCTTTTCCATGCAGCAGAAGGGATCGGGTTGCTCCTTGACACTTTTACGGTGTTCCTTGACAGTCTTTTGCAATTGTTTTCAATAAGCATTTGAAGTAAACGTGGAATTGTCAGGTAGCGGTACTACATAGACGACGAGGAGCATCAATACCACCAGACGGTAAGGTTCACTCGTTACCGGTGCAGTTAGCACTTCGGGCCTTAAGCTGGCTTTTCATCTGCTGACATCCACCAGTGCTTCTTGTTATGGAACACACTCTTCCGGTATCCATTAAATAAAGCGTTCAGTCATCAATATCTGTGTCTTACGTTGAGCAATAGAAGTGGGGTGCCACAACGACCAAAAGTTGCTCCTCAGTCAATTTGTGTGGTACCAGTTTTCCGAGTTTTGGGACCATTCCGGATTGGTGCAAATGGCGATAAACGGAGATTTTTGAAATGTCCAGATACTACCCAAAATTCACGCATACTATGTATCGAATCATCATTCACAGTGTACTGGATCTTTCTGACAAACAGTGCGCACTTGTGTCCTTGATCACCAAAGTTTGACAATTCGTAGTCCGTTACTATGGGTCGATAGAGCCAAATCTTCACCAACCTGTAACTTGGGATTTCCGCGTCTAGTGGACCAAGCATGTTACGACAAACCTCCTATAATTTGCAGTCAGTTTGTCAAGGATATGCGGTATGCAGCTATAAAGGGTGAATATTCACTTCTAAGACACACTTAAACTACAGGGGTAAATAATGAAAACGAATAGTATATGCAGATATATATAAAAACACCACCGTTAAAATTACTTGACAGAGCCAATAGCACTGAAATAATATGCAAATCAATTCTTGAATAACTGCAAATTTATCTTTTATCCAGGGGACATTCAAAGAACCATGGGCGGTTTTTCCGGTGCATTTAATTTTGTACCTCTGCTTGGTGAAGTATGTTGATACGCATTTGGAAAACGCTGTGTGGAGAGGTGGCTACTTTAAGTGGATGGTTTTGCTGCAATTTTCTTTTATAGAAATTGAAATGGCTGCCTAGAATAAGGTTACGTATTTCCAGCATGAAGTACCCCTACATCATAATTTGTACTTCACTGAGCTGACGAAATATTTGAGGTCCTTATTTGAGCAAGGTGTCAAGTAGAGTAACATAAATGCAGTAAGAAAAAGCTGAATAAAAAGATGTTACATAAGACTACCTCCTGAGACCTATAGCATAAAATGAGAGTCCTCAAGCTTTGTTGAATGTTTCGTTCACGTGAAAGAACCGCATAAGCCAACTGCTCAGTTTCACTTCCAGATATTTGACTAATTTATAAGAGGTCAAACATTTACGTCATTGCAAAATTTCGGAGTGTGTAATAAAATTTGTTAGTGGCAATTTCCTCAGAACAACCTAAATGGTCATCCTTTCATGCTCAATTGTGTAATGGTAGGCATTGGGATTTAGATCAAGCTGTGAGGTTTTCCTACAGGGTCTGTAGTTTGGTCGTTGACTTTATGCTTGGCTGATGGACGCCAGATAGTACGTCGCCTACCAACTTCCGCATGGTGCATTCTTCAGGGACAGGACTGAGGTAGCGTAAGTGGAAAAAAGAATCGGGAAGAAATTGCTTTTTGAAGAACATCCGAGTTCGTGGTAGGTGAAAAAATGTTTCTTCCTACCGACCTGGTAAACTGAGTGCGCTTAGTGCAATAGTCTTTCAACAAACAGAACAAAGATGTTTAGACTACAGAACCTGATAGATCGCGCAACAATGATTGCCGGTTTACAAAACCGAAAGCGTTGCTAAAATCCGGAGAGCAGTTGCGGATGAATTTGCTTTTAATATCTAGTGACGAAAGCACACTACTTACTAGACATGCTACTGCCCCAAATGTAGACCATGAGTTGCGACATATCAGCTGTTGAGTATCATCCAAATGCATGTGGGCTGAGATCTTATTAAGAATTAGCCTATCAACTGTGTTTAAGGCAACCGACATGTAAGCGGTCGGCCGATATTCGCGAGATGCATTTTTGGTACTGGCGTCATGATTGTGCATCGCCAACTGTCAATTCTCTTGTGCTGCTGCTGTTTACAAGTTGGCGAGAGGTTGTGAAGGTCATCTGTACACTATTTAGAACGACAGACAACGTAGGTAAACCAAGTGCTTTGTTCACATGCAACTCGGTTGATTCCCTGTTTAATTCCAGACTGTTCACAGAAGGAAGGTTACCTAAGGCTAATTGTAACTGCCAAGGGTGTATCGACTACTGCAGTGTTATCGGTTCCCAAAAACTGAAGTTTGCTTCTTCACGTGACGTTGCGGGTGGCTCTACTTAACTGATTCGGTACTTTCCATATTTTCAACTATGACTTGAAGGTAGACATGATTGCGTCTACCTGATTACTTCTTATATCAACAAAAGCAACTTTACTGCCATGAAGCCTATAAATTACAAAGCACTTTCCTTAAGCTAACGCAGTCGTTTAAGATATTGAGACAAAAATCTGTCGGCGTGCATGACACTTGTAGCATATGGACAGCAAATGTAGAAACATAAGTTAAATAATTTGGTAACTGGTTACAATACGTCCGTTTTGTGAACTACGCTAAAATCTTGGGAGTCAATTTACTCAAGTGCTCTCTGAATGTTCTGGTGTAGGCTTGTTCTCCGCCTAGACTTCCAAACATTTTAACACTTGAGAGCCTTTTGGTTCATCTGCTAAACCAAACGTGGAATGTGATTACGATTCCATGATCAGAGTTTCCAACCGGTGCCCGAGTAAAAAAGAGAAAACATTTCCACGCCGTTAACAAACACCATATCAAATGTTGCATCTACCCCGATTTGAGATTGCACTATCTTCTTTGTTCCCTGACTTAAAATGAAGCTTGTGCCAGCTTTGTTAATGTTGCCGAAAACAACATACAAGGAGAGTACTTAGTATTCTAATGCCGTAGATGTGTATCCATCGTGCATGCCTCTTGTGAATACCAATTCAGCTCTAGCCGAACAGCCAAGGTCTGCTGGAGTCCAAGAAACTGGATGACAGTAAGAGTCGTTTGAGTGTTCACTCCTTCAGTTCACTGACGTTGATGAGTCATTTGCCTTCGTTTGCATGATTTTTTAAGCAGCCCTTAAATTTGATTGCGTTTTTAATGCATGGCTACTTTATAAAAAAGAGTCGTCACACTACCCGCACATTCGGATTAACATAAATGTGTCGCAGAACTAACCTACTTGCTGCTATGTCAAACCGAATCTGTCATCCAAATCACATATTACGTTCCCATTGCGAAATCGTGTAGCAACCATGAAAGCGTATTACATCAGGGTATAAAGTTTTGTGTGGAAGTATTATCAGCTTATTAATGGCGGATGATGATACCATATTGTGGATAAAATAGCCATGGCTTCGCAAGCTGTGTTAGACAGCATGTTAAAGGCTCTCAAAATTTAACAAAATAGCAACCATAGACACCGGCTGACCATCAACACCGAATTCAAGGAGTAAAACTTTTCTTAAATGAATCATCTGAATATGGCCTAACGCATGGCTATTACCACCGTTTTTCAGGCCAAAAAGTAGTATGGGTTGGTGTAGTTTGGTTTTCTGATGCCTGTAAGCGTCACGTAAATTCGTGACGCGTTGTAATACGGCCACCATGCTGTGGATATTAGCGTTGAGCATTTCTGTCGTATGGGTCAACACAACAGCAAATATGATGGAATTTTGTGGGCGGCAACTACGTCGCGCAGAGAAATTCCGTAAGGTGAAGCTGGCGGCTGTAATATTTCAACAGTTTGACACCGATGACTCTCAGCCTGACGTCAAAACTAAGTTTTAACGAATATAAACAGTTGTGGTTAGTGTTAGTTAAAATTTGGCAAACTACACTGATATAATCCACCAAATTTTAATTGCATTTTCAGCAGGTAATCTAATAGCAAGTTGTTTACCCACACTAGAACCACATCACCAACGCCACAGAGTGAATATTTAGCATAAAGGTATAATACAAATCGGTAGTTGTCGTTCCTAATTCACAATGCAAATTAAGCATTGAAAAGACTCACTTTTCTGCAACTAGATCATCTATATTAATCATGCCTGATGTGACCTTTCGGTAACGACAGCATTTATGGTGATATCGGATCTTCGCACAGAGAGCATGGAGAGAAATCTCTGTAATCAGCTAGCTCGGCAATTTATGCGAATTCACGGTGTCAAAAGCTCGTTAGTAACCAGAACACGAATGCATTTGTTTTCCCGGCTTAAGTTGCACAAAGTAGAAGACCACGTGCAACCAGCAACTGGAATACCAGAATTTATTTATTTGTTTGTGACACCAAGTAGATAGCACTTTATGTTTCATAAAGAAAAGAGAAAACCCAATTGTTGGGTAATCATCAAGCATAATTTTTCTCGCATGACTATGCGCATGTTGCCAGGCTGGTCCTGAACTGATCGTATCTTCAAACTTCCTTTCTCTTTACTTCGATCTAAACTGGACATAGTATTTTCTCATAGAGCTCGCATGTTAAAGCAAGAGTCTTCTTGTGGTCCTTCTCCAAACCCATGCTTGCTCTTGTTGCTTAACTACAGTGACAGGTGAATGCGGAACAAATAACAACTTATACTCAGCATGCATCACATTGAAATACTCCTTGTTTTCCTGATATACGTCACATATTTCACCGATAGTTGATCACGTTTATCTTCATAATGATAGGCCGATAATTGATGGGCCAACTGTTGGGGAGTTAATATGGCACTCCGCGTGTGCTGAGCACCAATGTCTGAGGCGCTGAACCGCTGCGTGTCCACATAAAGTATGATTTTTAACTTTCCACACTTGTGGACTATCAGTTGGAACCAAATTATGCGATTTGATTCGGGCACTCATGTTTGTCTTCTCGTTGCTACTATTCCACGGTTACATCGAGACCACGGTCTTTGAGTGATTCCCAGAGTCAAAGGCCACGACCTGTTTAGTACATGAAATAATTCTTAAAATCTGAGTGACCTCCGTCGGATGCAAAATTTTAGCTGTGTCCAGATATATGGTGTTACGGCAGCCTATTAATGCATTAGTGGCTTGATAGAGTAATTTGGAAGCATGACAAACATATTGACTTAATCGTCATTAATGAGAATTGCGGCCATCCAGAACTCTTGCTTTTCTATACCCGTGCGCTAATCGGATCAGTGGAATACCCATTGATTTACCATATAGAGGCGTTGTTATTTTACACTTGAACGTAATATGTAAAAAGAGCAAAATGAACTGGTTTACAGTAAGTTTATTTGGGCATAGCTCTTAGCCTTTGAAGTCAGTCTACAAATGAGTTAACACAGCACCGCATCTAGATTGTAGTGGAGAGAGACTCGGTGGTGCAATCCTCAATCCAAGCGCTGCAGGGAGACTACTTCCTTCCACTTTGGAGTGTAGGAGGGTCATCTTTGTGAGACCATGTTCTGAATAAAGCTATCTTCATAGCTACCTTCCCCGGCATCGATATCAATGTGTGCCCCACTCAGGAGTGTCTTTCGTGCGAATATATTGTGCCGGATTAATTATCCCGTAAGTCAAATTCATTTCTGGCATTTAGCACATTTAATTAGATATTTTCTTCTAACACTTCTAAATTGTCTTCAGAAGATGGAATCTAGTAGAAGCATACATTTCGTATTGTCTCCTCAGTACCAACAGTAGCAATATCGGTAAGCAGATATACCGTACATTACCGGATATATGCAGATGAATTTTGGAGAATTCTTCATTTCCTTAGTTGGGGAATCGGCTAATGACACGTTTGCGTGCAATTTGAAAAACTCGCGTGCAAAATGCACCCAGAAGATCAATACACACGTCTGCCCTTATCTTCCCTCATCAGCACCAGCTTGTGACGGACAGCATTTCAGAAAGGGAGTTAAGTGTCACATTTTTTACGGTGTCCACGCAGCATTGCGTGCACACTGACTACAATGTCTAGTTTATTTTTGTAGAGGAAATGCTTGGTAAATTGCACATTTGACTCTCGCGAAGGATGATAGTTACAGAAGCCTACGGGAATAGATATTATCAAACACACGCACACTCAATGAAATTGGAAAATGCGTGACAAAAGTGCACTTCCGGTACATTTTTGAGGGTCAACTAATATAGGGAATTATGACTTTTGACAAATTTGATATTGCAAAATCAAATTCTCAGCCCGTTCGTGGATGGGCTTATATTCGATATCGAAATAAGCGTAAGCAGACAATGACAGAAGTTACACACATTTGTACATGGAAGCCTTTAACTAAGAAGTAATTGTTTTCCACACACAACGTCGGTACTGGGCACACAATCACAAACGCATGCTACCAATCCTGCACCTTTTTATCGCCCTTTTCCAATAGATGAGTGCGAATATTCATTTCATATAAATCCCGTATAATTTTTACTCCTGTGTTCACTGCCATTAAATCTCGTCTTGGCTGCGTCTTGAGAGAAAGCACACGTTCTTCACCACTTTAGATACATACTGTATCTCTTATTTGGACTTCTCCGACCGAAGCGCTCTGTGATAGCAGTATTCGAAATTACACGGAATTTTTCACCGCAACATAATTGGAGGCGATTATCAGCATTCAGTCAATGTCGACAGAATTGTGCGTGTTGTTCACGCATCTTTCTTTGATTTTCCAATGAGCTCCAACTACACCGGATGAAAAACTTTCAACCAAGTATTTCGGACGATTTAAGCAGATATAGATACGCAAGTTTCCAGAGCATAACTGATGGATTACGGGATGACTCTAACAATGGTATAGGGTATCTATCCCTGCCTGTTACAGCAAGTTATAGTGCATATGTCGCGTACAAATACGAATAAGTGATTTGGTATGAAGTCGCGCATAAAGAAAATGCGGAAAATCCCGACACCTACGTTTTCAACTACTTGCAACTGTGAATTCATCGAATGTCTTCACCCAACTCTTGTTGCATGCTGTCCCATGCACTAATCTCGATACTGATGTACCTGAATGTGCTAACGTTACTACAGTCAACACACTCACGCTGTTGTGATATCTGTTGCAAATGATGTTTGAGTTATATCCCCACTAAATTACATGTACCTCTCTTAACTGCATTTTTACACATTTGCAAAGTGCACACCAGTGATGCATAGCGGTACTAACGAGAATTTGGTTAATATGGAATCAATATACATGGACTGATATGCGTTCGCTATATTTAAATGCTAGAACTTGTAAATCTACATTGTTCACGGTAATATTGTTGTAGTTACTATCAGCCGAGGTGTTAATATGCTACTGCAAATATCACTTTACAAGTCAGTTCTGATTATCCACATGGTCATAAAAGTAAGAAAAATTAGTTTACTCTGGGTCAACTTTAACTATTCTATTAGTTCAATAGTATAGGATAGGATAAAAAGCATAATTTTACGAAACCCGTGGAATAGATGTGTAAAAGCTATTTAACATCAAAATTTTCCAAACTGACTCGGAAACAATCATCAGTCTATACATTGCGCTTTAGCACAATGTTGGGTAACGTTGATCGCTAAAATGGAAATCTAGTATTTTTTCAAATGTCGCAATGTTTGGCGTGTTCAGCACTTGTGTTGGTAGTGCGTTCCATTGGGGACTGTTTCTAAGAGCGTCAACTACTTTCTACAATCCAAACGGGAGTGTTGCGTTACCTAGCTCTGTTGGTCGCCACTGCATTGTTTGTAAGGAGCTTGGATCAGCAGTGAAGTACATAGGTTGTCGATCGCAATTACTAACCGATAACTGAGAATGGGATCTTCGCGTAGCCGTCAGTGGTTAGAGGAGAACACACTGTGCAAATGGAGCTGTAGTTCGTAACTGAGATCGCGTTGCTCCAAAAAACCAATCAGCTGTTTTCAGAGTGAACACCAAGCCTAAAGAGCATATTCAACTTAGGAATGAAGAGAGGATTTAACCAGTAATGATATTAGCCGTCGATAAAAGGTGCCGGGAGCTGGGTTTTAAAGGCTCAAGTTTGCCGAAATTTGCCATTTTTAAACATTTGGGCGAATATACTAGACTTTCTTGTACAATCATCGCTAAGTCGCCTTCATTGATCAAGTATTGCAGGACGTGCCGCATAAAATGCATGTGCAACTGAAAATTCTACACCTCGTCAACAGGTAGCACTTTGCAGGTTTCAATAGGAACTGGTTCCTTTCTGATAACTCGTTAATCCGGTCCAGATCTTTCTGAAGATAACATGGCTTTATAATGAGCGCATTTCTCTCCAGATAATGGCATCGTCAGCAAACATCCGGATCAAGGATAGAACATTTGTTGGAAGGTCATTGCTGAAGACTAAAAACAGTAGCGGATCGTGAACGCATCATTACGGTACGCCGGTGGAGACACAAGAGCTTACGGAGTGAGTGTCGGCTATTCTTAACTTGGATGTTCTGTCGTGTAAGTAGTATTCTAACCACGTGAACATGGGACAGTTGATACCGTAGGCAAAAAGCTTGTGGAGGAGAACGAAGTGACTGACCCTATAGAATGTATTATAAAATTCTATAGTAAATCATATCCATCTGGACGCTTTCGTCAACCGTCTTGGTCCATGGGTCCCGTGCAAGCAACAGGTTGACGAGGCATGATATTCCTTATCTGAAAACATGTTGGTTTGCGATGCAGTTCTACTGCCTATAGTCGATCAGTGCGAACGACTAAAAGTCGGTCACAGAGTTCATTCATGTTACCTAATGGCATGCAGGTCACACTAGTGGTCGATATCCCTAAATTATGCATTATAAGTGTTAGGGGATCACTTTCTAACCCAATTGAGGTGGAATGTGGTGTCCCGCAAGGCTCAGTGCTGGGACCGCGCTTATTCCTGGTGTTTATCAACGACCTGGCAAGAGTCATCTCCTCAAACTTCCTGCTTTTCGCCGATGACGTCAAGATATGGCGGGCGATTAGTAACAAGGCAGATCAGGATCTGCTCCAACATGACCTAGATTGCATTCACGAATGGTCAAAGAGTAACAAGCTTCAATTGAACATGGCTAAGTGCAAAGTGATGCATCTGCGTCACCAGCTGGTGAGCGCCTACAAGATTGAAGACCACACCTTGGCAAAGGTTTCTCATGAGCGGGACCTGGGTGAATTGGTACAGGAAGATCTCGGGTGTTCCAAACAAGCAGAGAAGGCGAGGAGAAACCGGAAATCAACACTTCGGCCTTCTTCGCAGAGCCTTCGGTCGGTTTGAACCATCAATATTTCCCCAAATGCCTAACGCCTAGGTGCGCCCGCATGTAGAATATGCTATTCAGGCGTGGCAGCCGTGGCAGAAACAAGATCTCATTGCTCTCGAGACTCCTCAACGACAGGGCAACCAAGAACGTCAGGGGCCTCTTTCATCTGCCCTATCAGCTTAGACTGAAATCTCTAAGAATGTACAGCAGTCGATATCGGCTTTTGCGGGGGGATCTCATAATGGTTTACCAGATTCTGAAGAACCCAAACCACATTTGCCGTCCGCTGCTGGAATTGAACCCCAACATTAAACTAAGAGGTCACCTCTGAAACTGACAATTCATTATAGCCGGCTTGAATGCCGTAGAAATTTCTTTTCTCTCCGCGTGTGTGAGCCTTGGAATGCCCTCCCTAATTATGTCGTCTCTGCTCCCAATCTGGCGATATTTAAAAAACGTGTTGACGATGCGTTGTCTCACTTACATTTCCTTTTATGACTTGTTAGCCAGGGGCTACAAAACGCAATCAAACGGTTTCTTGCCAAACGCTCAACCATTGGATTTATGGATTTTTATGTTTAATACGCGAACATCTCCGCTATTTCACATAAGTCTATGGTGAGTCCACCACAACGCTTTTCACTTTATTATGCAATTTATTTTCGCAATAATTTCCATCCCACGGGACTTGTTAAGCGATGCTTTTTTACCCGTAATAAACCATTGTCCATTGTCCATTGTCCATAACCTTGACAACTCTAGTAGGACATATGTAGAGAGACGTTGGTCAATAAATAAACGAGTACTACGTCACTTTAAAATTTGTTGCGAGTGTGTTTTCCCGGTTACGATTATAATGTTTTTTGAACTATCCCAAGCTTCCAAACCAAAGCGCTGTGAGGCAGTATTGAAAACGTACTGTTAAATCGAACCTTTCAAGGCGATAGAAATCCACAAACTTAGACGCATCCAAGCCGATAGAAATTCGTCCAAAATTTATCTAACTTGGAAGGCCAAGGTCAAATATGTTTGACTCGCGTGGATTTGGTATATGATTTTCCAAAATGAAAAGACATATTAACAATGATCGTTGGTGACAATGGTGCATTTACATCTTATATCTTATATTTAAACTAATCAGAGCATTTTCGATTCTCCTATCCTCACTGCGATTAAGGAAAAGCATGCTGAAATGCGACAGCTGGCCAAACTGACAGGTGGCTGATATTTTGCCGTTTCAGAACCAATCTAATCTTATAATGCGACTACAACGTCGAACTTATAATGCAGTCAGCTTTGATTTACAATTTATCGTTATGAATGCGTTGAACCCACAGTAAAATCACCGTAGTTGACCCACTTTATCTTGACCGTCAATGATCATTCCAATTTCTATCGTTTTAAACTGTATCGTGTAAAACTTAGGGATCAGGACTACTTTACTTTGGTCACCATTGTTTTTTACCATTTTGGTCCACTTTATTAAGTTATCAACATACGGTGGATCTGCTTTATATGAATACACAAACCGGTTCGACAGACAATAAAGAGTAGCTCATTCCCGCATAAAGGTTTACAATATAACTTCCAAGGTTGAATAAACTTTGTATCCAAATACACCTTATGATTGTAGTGCAACAGGTTAATTGTGCCCACACCGGCCTTCTGTGGGAGTTTGCGTCGGAATACTGTTAGCAAATTTGCATTTATCCCTCGGATAGCCTGGGGTAATGTGGGTTCAAACTCATTTACTTCATACTCCACTCATACACGTTGGCATATAGCAACCTTCTAATATTTTCGTACACCCACGTTAGCGTATATCCCAACAACTTAAGCCGTGTTATTTCAACCACTAATTTGCGATAGAAGGTGAAAACTCGACGCTCTTAAAAGAAATTTCCAAAAACCGTACATGCATTACCTATTTAGTTCGGAATTCAGGATTCCTTCTGCCGTCTACTTAATACCATCGAGTAATTATTTAGTTTACCTTACGGAATCTCAGTTCCTTGCTAGTGCACTAGCCTCCATATCTCAGATTTGCCAAAAAACGCATCATGTTAAGACGGTTGCTCATTACTCAGGAAGAGCAAGACCTCATGCAACGAGACATGTACTGTTGTTTGAAAAGTTTAACATGCATCTATTGTCATTTGCTTATTGACAGAGTAAATCTATCTTATATGTCACAGGAATGCAATATTGTTGCGTTGCTTCAGGGTGACCTCGTTTTGTGATATCAACCCTGAAGAGACTAAAAGATTTGGAACCATCAACTTGGCCTCCACCGATTCACTTTTGATGATTTGACCCATCGTATACCTATAAATTCTCAGCTTACTTGTGCAGCTGTATTTGGAGCAAGCGATGCACGTCTAGGAACCAGGTTTAAGCGATATCTGATTATATTTAAAACCATACGAAGTACGGTATCAACAAATAGAAATTGCCGACTTCATCCAGCACACGAAATGTCGCTGAAAGCCGTGTGAGTGCAAAGTGCATTTTATCGTCTTATCCAGACTGACCAAATCCTGACCTTACAGATTTCGGAATCTTCAGTCCTTTTTACCACCAACCGCTGAAGCTTAGACGTTACACCAAACTAAGGGACCAACAGCTAAACATGGCCACTCAGCACGTGCTTTCAGAGTGTCAGCCAATTTTTCCCATCCGCATTTGTTAGTCATAGAACGCTCTTTTTACAAGTCATTCCCTTGAGCGTACTGTTTTTTCAAAGCGTGAGACGTCGCGTTATACCTTTTGCATTACGCGACAAAACTCCTGGTAATTTGATGGTGACAAAGTACAAACATGCGCTGTGCTTACCAGGCACTAACAAAATCGTTTTATTCGGACTGAACCGCTTACAAGTCATGTTGAGTTCAAGTTAAGTTCACCTGAACACGTTTGACATAATCGGCAGTACTTTTTCTTTAGATTTATGTATTTCATCTCTAACATGATTCGTCAAGTCTTACTACATTTACTTCATAATCCCATCGATTCCTTTTCCATCTTGCCATTAGGCATATAGTTGGCAAAAACTATCATAAATTACTAAAATTTATGCCAAAGCTAGTGCATATATTCCTCCTGAATGGAGAAACCGTGTTAATAGCAGCATAGCTCAACTGGTATAAAAGTATTCATCGATGCATGGGAACATGCAATGGGTGCAATATAAAGCAGCAAAAGTGGCGCATACAACGGTGATTTTAAGGATTCTTGAGGGTAAAAATATCTTAAAAGCTTTCGTTCGGACGCTTTTAGGTCGCTTTCGACATGAATCATCAATGGAATTTGCCATGGGCATACAAGCAGTATGCTCTATAATGCAAGCTAACGAGGATTCTCTAATAAATGTTTCCATATTGCCACACGTCCTGGGTGTGATTTACAGTTTATTTCAATGGGAACTAGATCTGAGTGCGAAGACTATTAAGCAACATTATTGATCCAGCCTTTGGTATATTCAGTGTATAATCTGCGTTGCAAAGCTCTCTAGTAAAGCTGCTTTACAGTTCTTGTCTAGGTACATCGGATTATATCTTTGTGTAACAAGTTGAATAGCAAGACCAAGTTATGCTTCATTGGTGGAATTCAATATTGTTCTAATTGATGTTCGTTGTAAAGCTGCAGATATGTAAAAGCAGTGCTTTGAGATAAATGGGTAATACTACTAGCGGTGCATATTTGGGATCCGACCAGGTGATGCAATTGAACGCTTCACGCCGAAACACTGGGAGCTGAGTACGCAAACGACCCAGTAATATGCCCATCGTAGCCGGCAGACTGGTTCCCAATCTTCGATTGCCCAATTGTGCGAACATCGCACGGGGTCGGACAAAGCTTGTGTTTTTCAAGTGGTGTTAAGTTTGAGCACCTGGATAAAGCAGGCTAGTCATTGTTCACTGTACGGCACGATCATTCTCAGGTTTTTGCGTAAATCACCTTGGGTGTGATCTGTATTTACAGTTATGCACGTTCTAAACATATCTGGTGGGTTCATTCGCTTTACTTAATTATCTGGTACACTGTACGCATAAGGGGATTTGTCTATACACTGCCTAATTATACTGCTTTCGAGTGCTCCAGCTTAAAAATAAATAGATAAACAAAAAATAAATTGCATACTTTCCGGTATTGAGAGACAGAACGATTACGTGGACTGAAGATAATGTACAACATGTTCACATAGTGATGAAAATTGTCAAAATATATCAACGTTTCATCTGAAGTGGTGGGAGTTGGCTATCGATTGAAAGTAGTGCAAGAAAGAGCTGCTTGTAAGAATAATTGTGAGGATCATCATCAGTTCAAAGTAAATTAATTCAACCATCCACAGTACCGTACTCTTTGTACCTGCCTCCGTGTGGTGTAGTCCCTCGAGAGGTTTCATCCGCAATTCCATGCATTATTTGGCCATGAGCTTTGGGGCTTTAAAGCGGATAAACCTCATTATTTTGATATGTTTAATTTATTTATTTTGGTGTATTTTGGCTGTAAATAACGCAAAGGACTGTTATTACATTGACATTGCTTCTTTGGTCCATATTACAAGCAAATGAGTCATCAATAAGTGGACTCTTTTGTTTCTGTTCTGTGCCATACCGTCATGTCGTTTACTCAGCGTTGTTTCAACGGCTTTATATTTCTAGGCAATCCCGAAACAAATCCCAATCTCTCATGCAGCTATTTCGTATCCAGCACTTTCAATATGCGCCAGAGATCTCGTGACAATCCGCCTTTAGTCGGTGTACTTGGTAGGTAAGAAGCTTCTGCCTGTCACCTCAGGAGATCAGCCCAGGAGTGACCAACAATGCAAAGGAGAGAAGCAAATATGAAGATAACTAGAGCCGGGAAGAACGGTAACTGTAAAAGAGTGACAGATGATTGTTCAGTGTGTGATGTACATTGGGAACCTAGCAACCAAATAACCGTCCAAAATCTTCAATTAAAGGAGAATTGTTGGAGGAATAGTGCGACGCGTCCGACAGATGTAGATGATCGAAGAGAAGAGCTTGGCTGCCTAAGTTCATTCTACATTGATGTGACTGGTGTTGCGGATACCCAGCTTGTTTCTTCCAAAGAATAATAGAGGACAGTTAGTAGGGTAAAACACGTAAGAAGCGTTGGGATAACAAAACCTCCAGACTAATTTCCATCTAGATTATCGTCATGGGAATGAAGTGGTGTCGAACAGGAGAATTTAAACTCCAAGCTGCAAGTTTGGGTCTAACCGAGTGACTAATACATTGTGTTATCCCTATTTTCACTTACCCTGTTCTTGGAAAACGTAGCTCCTCGGTCGCTACCTGTCGATTAAACAACTTAACCATGTTCGGTAATAGTAATAATTGACTAAGTTCAGTGTTGAATTAATGGATAGTCCGATTGGCTCTAACTGTTTGCGACAGTCGGTTTCAGAAAGCTGTGATTCGAACTACGAAGAAGTCTGCAGGAAGTTGTAACGTGAACCATTGTTGGGGAGAATAAATTCTCGGTTCCTTAAGTTGTATTCACTAAACTTCTTAAACTTCAACTGTCTGCTTGAGGTGGAGCTGAGATTGTGTATCAGTCTGGAAAGCACAACTAAGTTCAGCTTCCGTCTGTATGAACATGGGTCAACGATGATGATTTATTTACACCTATCGTGATACGTTGCTAGGGACGATTGAATCATCAAGCTTTTAGTGAATGACCGCTGCAGACATTCCAGTGATAGCTGATCACTCTTGCTCATGCGACCGTAGATGAACAGGCAGTACTCAAAAACTGGACGTACAAAAATCTGATATAGAGATAGCTTGGCTTTGGGTAAAATTATTGAGTTTTTGACTAAGCCTAAAGTGTGTCTTGCCTTTGATAACTGTTGTTGAGCTTGGGTTGAGAAATCTAGTAGTTCGGTGTAGCTTAAGCCTAGGTCGTCGACGGACAGAATGATAATGTTGTTGGTGCGATGCTATTTCCATGAATGAGAATGCGGGAATTGTGCCAGAAGTATTTACTTAGCCATTCATTTGACCAGAGTGTGAGGGAATTCAGGTCGGTTGGAATGCTTATGGTAACTAGGTGCAGATGTTCTGTAGAAAATAATTAGACGAATTTCATGTCATCCACAAATAGAAACGGTTTACCGAGTCTGATTTTACCGAAAACATTCTTGCTACATATGGGGAACAGAGTGAGACCAAGTGCGCCACCTTGAAGTTCTCCACTCGTTACTGCACGCGGTTCTGTTTCCAGATTATTTAGTAAATCAGTCTTAGTAGGATCCTCTAAGATGGAAGTAAACTAAGTCATGAGTAAGTCACGAACCCCGAATGACCTAAGCTGCAAAAAATTCGCTTATGCGGAAATTAATCAAAGGGCTGGTTCATCTCAAGGAAGATGTCCGGTACCGACATTGGGGCATTTACAGTCGGCGTAATGTAGTCTGGAAAGTCTAAATGGCAGGTGGTACATGAGCTTTTACTCAAAAATCTATGTTGTTGGTCACTTAGGATTCTGTGTGTCATAAGGTAGTCAACGAGATACTTTTTGATTACAATTTCAATTACTCTAGAAATGATTGAAATGTGATTAATGGGTCGAAAGGTAGCGAATCCGTTACGTGCACGGCTTTTGTGTCATGGAATGATAACGAAATGATGCTATTAGGGTGGAAAATAACTATATTGTAGCGAAAGACTGAATGTTTTAAAAAGCAAAACAGGGATGTCTCCGCCGCCATGCGTGAGTACAATTCGGGATGCCGTCCGGCCCCGCAAAGGTAGAGGATCGAACTGATTATACGACGGATTTAACCTCAGTGATATTTATATTTTCTGCGACAGAATGCACACAGTGTAGCTCGTGTAGTTAATATCCAGAAGCTCTAGTTCGTAAAAAAATGTGAGGAAGCAAATGTTTCACAGAACGCGGATCACACGCAAATTGGGTCCATGAAATTTACATATTTGTAAAGGATTGCGATGGGAGTTACATCATCCTAGTCGAAGGCGAACGGTCATCAGCCGCGCTCTGATTCCTGTTGGTTCACGCACCAGCAGGCCATGGAGGCAATCGTATGTTGCAAATCGGACTTCGTGATCAGGTGGTGCTGAGGCGGCCTTGCCCACCCAATAGAATGTGTAGCCAGCACCAGTTTCATTTAACTTACCTTGCTCAGCGAGCCGAGTTTCAATGAGCACCGCAATATCGATGTTGTACCGCGCCAGTTCAACCGTGACCAGTGCAGTGGGTCGCTCCGGGCGCTGGCTAGAATTCCGGTCCAGTATTGTGCGCACGTTCTAGCGCCCGATGCTGCGTGTTTTGCGCACAGACATACGATTGCACTGATGGGCAATCGCACGCGAGATGGTCGTTGTGCTTCGGAGGTTTACTTGAGGGACTCCACCCGGAGCCTTTGGCTCAATAGCCTGACCCACAAGGCAGTGAGGAGCAGATCCATCTCGGTAATGTGATTGCAGAGACAGATTGGTATCTGCTTGATGGCCGTCACACGCAACCTTTGAGGTACGGGAAAGATTCATATATGTTTCGCGAGCTTAGTAAGATACGCACCTGTGACCACAGCCAGACGCCGGTGGGTTTTGGCGGGTTTGCACCACCTTGACCATGGGCCGCTTGGCTTGTGGCAGGCAGTACCATACCATTGAACACCTAGAGGTGTCCTCTCACCGTCAGAGACAATCATGGCGCTCGTACTCTACGCCAATCGAGCTGTGAGCTTATAACCCGTAGACCTGTTGTCTCCAATGGCTAGGTTTTACGGTAAGAGGGCCATCGACCACTTCTTACCCTAAGAAGAGGATGGACTGGGATCCTGGCATGGCGTCCACAGGTGACAGGAGAACAACTCGGGTTCTCAGCCAAAGCCTTCGAATAAATGAACACCCGAAAGGCAGTGGATCCTGCACATGGTCAGTTCACTGACTCATGCAGATTGGTGTCTTGGATCTTAGCAGGGAGTAGGGCGAAACCCAACTCCCACCCAACGGTTGCTACCAGCAAGCGCCCAGGACATGAGCAAATGGCACAACTGTAGCAGCATTGGGTAGACCATCTGTCAGGATCTAGCCACCATCAGCCTCAGCACACCATAGGCTCTCCCGCCCGGCCAGTAATACATCACTTAGAACTATGGTAATGGATGTCGATGTATAGCCACATCTGGTTTGCTATTATTCGCCTCATCCACCTTCCATCTTGAAAGTTGTCATTTACTGCTTCGTGGGATAAATAGCTGCAATACCTGATCTTTTGAAATATTCGGATCTTCAGCACAATTTGAAGAGAAACTGACAAGTGGAAGACTGGCATACCTTACTAATTCGGGTTGTTCTAGGAGTGTCAACCTAGATGTCTACAGATACGGTGCGACCGAAGTAAATTATTAATAAGGATGGAACACATACCTTCATCCGAGACAAGTTAAGGTTTACAAACCTCTGTCTCTGTGCTCAAAGCACAGCTTTACTCTGGATGATAGCGACTCACGTGATAAGAACAGGGCACTGGGAGTTAACATGTCTCAATATAATTATAAACATTATGGCTAGATCAAAGGAATGACAAGTGAGCAGCCATTGCCTACCTATACATTTTCCAGCTGACTTTCATGAACTTATTGTATTACTGATGGTTAGGGGACAAGTTTATTGTTAAACCAGTTAATAGGTAAAATTCAAGCAAATTATTTCGTCCATCTTGCACACAACCAGGCGTTTTCTTAGATCCCGTTGGCAGTACCACGCCTAATTTTGGTCTCAATATCAATGTTTTACTTAGAAAATGCGAAAATATTTCTTCCACGGCTTCTCATACCATAATCCCGCAGTTTTCTTAACAACCTACATTATAGATAGAAATTGGGTATTGCCCACCCGAAAACACTGCACAGCCACGACCGCTCGATGTAATTTTTTCATCTCATCAGGTGGAGACAGCAGGATTTGAACCCACGACCATGTGGAATGGCAGCCAACACTACGACCCCTTTGGCTATCGGGACACGAATGGGCAACACATTTCGTCACAACGGAACTGACGTTATTGGAGGGTCAAGTTTGGATTACACGTTGTGTGATTGGATTGCGACACGTAACCTCAATTTAATGAACTGTGATTCACATTGAAATGAACCTTAGTCACCGCGATCACTGGGACCGTATTCAAAGTAGATAGAAATTGGGTATTGTCCACCCGAAAACACTGCACAGCCACGACGCGTTTTGATGTAATTCCATCTCATCAGGTGGAGACAGCAGGATTTGAACCCACGACCATTGGAATAGCAGCCAACACTACTACCCCTTTGGCTACCGGGTCACGATGGGCAACACATTTTGTCACAACGGTAACTGACTAATTTGAGGGTCAAGTTTGGATTACACGTTGTGTGATTGGATTGCGACACGCAACCTCAATTTAATGGACTGTGATTCACATTGAAATGAACCAATTTCTATCTACTTTGAATACGGTTCCAGTGATCGCGGTGACTAAGGTTCATTTCAATGTGAATCACAGTCCATTAAATTTAGATTGCGTGTCGCAATCCAGTCACACAACGTGTAATCCAAACTTGAACCTCCAATAAGTCAGTTACCGTTGTGGCGAAATGTGTTGCCCATCGTGTCCCGATAGCCAAAGGGGTAGTAGTGTTGGCTGCCATTCCAATGGTCGTGGGTTCAAATCCTGCTGTCTCCACCTGATGAGATGAAAAATTACATCGAAACGCGTCGTGGCTGTGCAGTGTTTTCGGGTGGGCAATACCCAATTTCTATCTATAATGTAGGTTGTTAAGAAAACTGCGGGATTATGGTATGAGAAGCCGTGGAAGAAATATTTTCGCATTTTCTAAGTAAAACATTGATATTGAGACCAAAATTAGGCGTGGTACTGCCAACGGGATCTAAGAAAACGACTGGTTGTGTGCAAGATGGACGAATAATTTGCTTGAATTTTACCTATTAACTGGTTTAACAATAAACTTGTCCCCTAACCATCAGTAATACAATAAGTTCATGAAAGTCAGCTGGAAAATGTATAGGTAGGCAATGGCTGCTCACTTGTCATTCCTTTGATCTAGCCATAATGTTTATAATTATATTGAGACATGTTAACTCCCAGTGCCCTGTTCTTATCACGTGAGTCGCTATCATCCAGAGTAAAGCTGTGCTTTGAGCACAGAGACAGAGGTTGTAACCTTAACTTGTCTCGGATGAAGGTATGTGTTCCATCCTTATTAATAATTTACTTCGGTCGCACCGTATCTGTAGACATCTAGGTTGACACTCCTAGAACAACCCGAATTAGTAAGGTATGCCAGTCTTCCACTTGTCAGTTTCTCTTCAAATTGTGCTGAAGATCCGAATATTTCAAAAGATCAGGTATTGCAGCTATTTATCCCACGAAGCAGTAAATGACAACTTTCAAGATGGAAGGTGGATGAGGCGAATAATAGCAAACCAGATGTGGCTATACATCGACATCCATTACCATAGTTTCTAAGTGATGTATTACTGGCCGGGCGGGAGAGCCTATGGTGTGCTGAGGCTGATGGTGGCTAGATCCTGACAGATGGTCTACCCAATGCTGCTACAGTTGTGCCATTTGCTCATGTCCTGGGCGCTTGCTGGTAGCAACCGTTGGGTGGGAGTTGGGTTTCGCCCTACTCCCTGCTAAGATCCAAGACACCAATCTGCATGAGTCAGTGAACTGACCATGTGCAGGATCCACTGCCTTTCGGGTGTTCATTTATTCGAAGGCTTTGGCTGAGAACCCGAGTTGTTCTCCTGTCACCTGTGGGCGCCATGCCAGGATCCTAGTCCATCCTCTTCTTAGGGTAAGAAGTGGTCGATGGCCCTCTTACCGTAAAACCTAGCCATTGGAGACAACAGGTCTATGGTTTAGAAGCCCACAGTTCGATTGGCGTAGAGTACGAGCACCATGTGTTGTCTCTGACGGTGAGAGGACACCTCTAGGTGTTCAATGGTATGGTACTGCCTGCCACAAGCCAAGCGGCCCATGGTCAAGGTGGTGCAAACCCGCCAAAACCCACCGGCGTCTGGGCTGTGGTCACAGGTGCGTATCTTACTAAGCTCGCGAAACATATATGAATCTTTCCCGTACCTCAAAGGTTGCGTGTGACGGCCATCAAGCAGATACCAATCTGTCTCTGCAATCACATTACCGAGATGGATCTGCTCCACACTGCCTTGTGGGTCAGGCTATTGAGCCAAAGGCTCCGGGTGGAGTCCCTCAAGTAAACCGCCGAAGCACAACGACCATCTCGCGTGCGATTGCCCATCAGTGCAATCGTATGTCTGTGCGCAAAACACGCAGCATCGGGCGCTAGAACGTGCGCACAATACTGGCCCGGAATTCTAGCCAGCGCCTGGAGCGACCCACTGCACTGGTCACGGTTGAACTGGCGCGGTACAACATCGATATTGCGGTGCTCATTGAAACTCGGCTCGCTGAGCAAGGTAAGTTAAATGAAACTGGTGCTGGCTACACATTCTATTGGGTGGGCAAGGCCGCCTCAGCACCACCTGGATCACGAAGTCCGATTTGCAACATACGATTGCCTCCATGGCCTGCTGGTGCGTGAACCAACAGGAATCAGAGCGCTACTGATGACCGTTCGCCTACGACTAGGATGATGTAACTCCCATCGCAATCCTTTACAAATATGTAAATTTCATGGACCCAATTTGCGTGTGATCCGCGTTCTGTGAAACATTTGCTTCCTCACATTTTTTTACGAACTAGAGCTTCTGGATATTAACTACACGAGCTACACTGTGTGCATTCTGTCGCAGAAAATATAAATATCACTGAGGTTAAATCCGTCGTATAATCAGTTCGATCCTCTACCTTTGCGGGGCCGGACGGCATCCCGAATTGTACTCACGCATGGCGGCGGAGACATCCCTGTTTTGCTTTTTAAAACATTCAGTCTTTCGCTACATATAGTTATTCCACCCTAATAGCATCATTTCGTTATCATTCCATGACACAAAAGCCGTGCACGTAACGGATTCGCTACCTTTCGACCCATTAATCACATTTCAATCATTTCTAGAGTAATTGAAATTGTAATCAAAAAGTATCTCGTTGACTACCTTATGACACACAGAATCCTAAGTGACCAACAACATAGATTTTTGAGTAAAAGCTCATGTACCACCTGCCATTTAGACTTCCAGACTACATTACGCCGACTGTAAATGCCCAAATGTCGGTACCGTGGACATCTTCCTTGAGATGAACCAGCCCTTTGATTAATTTCCGCATAAGCGAATTTTTTGCAGCTTAGGTCATTCGGGGTTCGTGACTTACTCATGACTTAGTTTACTTCCATCTTAGAGGATCCTACTAAGACTGATTTACTAAATAATCTGGAAACAGAACCGCGTGCAGTAACGAGTGGAGAACTTCAAGGTGGCGCACTTGGTCTCACTCTGTTCCCCATATGTAGCAAGAATGTTTTCGGTAAAATCAGACTCGGTAAACCGTTTCTATTTGTGGATGACATGAAATTCGTCTAATTATTTCCTACAGAACATCTGCACCTAGTTACCTATATAGCATTCAATCCGACCTGAATTCCTCACACTCTGGTCAAATGAATGGCTAAGTAAATACTTCTGGCACAATTCCCGCATTCTCATTCATGGAAATAGCATCGCACCAAACAACATTATCATTCTGTCCCGTCGACGACCTAGGGCTAAGCTACACCGAACTACTAGGATTTCTCTAACCCAAGCTCAACAACAGTTATGCAAAGGCAAGACACACTTTAGGCTTAGTCAAAAACTCAATAATTTTTACCCAAAGCCAAGCTATCTCTATATCAGATTTTTGTACGTCCAGTTTTTGAGTACTGCCTGTTTCATCTACGGTCGCATGAGCAAGAGTGATCAGCTATCAGTCTGGAATGTCTGCAGCGGTCATTCACTAAAAGCTTGATGATTCAATCGTCCCTAGCTACGTATCACGATAGGTGTAAATAAATCATCATCGGTTGACCCATGTTTCATACAGACGGAAGCTGAACTTAGTTGTGCTTTCCAGACTGATACACAATCTCAGCTCCACCTCAAGCAGACAGTGTGAAGTTTAAGAAGGTTTAGTGAAGTACAACTTAAGGAACCGAGAATTTATTCTCCCCAACAATGGTTCACGTTACAACTTCCTGCAGACTTCTTCGTAGTTCGAATCACAGCTTTCTGGAACCGACTGTCGCAAACAGTTATTGAGCCAATCGGACTATCCATTAATTTCAACACTGAACTTAGTCAATTATTACTATTACCGAACATGGTTTAAGTTGGTTTAATCGACAGGTAGCGACCGAGGAGCTACGTTTTCCAAGAACAGGGTAAGGTGAAAATAGGGATAACACAATGTATTAGTCACTCGGTTTAGACCCAAACTTGCAGCTTGGAGTTTAAGTTCTCTGTTCGACACCAATTCATTCCCATGACGATAATCTAGATGGAAATTAGTCAGGAGGTTTTGTTATCCCAACGCTTCTTACGTGTTTTTACCCTACTAACTGTCCTCTATTACTCCTTGGAAGAAACAAGCTGGGTATTCCGCAACACCAGTCACATCAATTGTAGAATGAACTTAGGGCAGCCAAGCTCTTCTCTTCGATCATCTACATCTGTCGGACGCGTCGCACTATTCCTCCAACAATGTCTCCTTTAATTGAAGATTTTGGACGGTTATTTGGTTGCTAGGTTCCCAATGTACATCACACACTGAACAATCATCTGTCACTCTTTTACAGTTCCCGTTCTTCCGGTCTCTAGTTATCTTCATATTTGCTTCTCTCCTTTGCATTGTTGGTCACTCCTGGGCTGATCTCCTGAGGTGACAGGCAGAAGCTTCTTACCTACCAAGTACACCGACTAAAGGCGGATTGTCACGAGATCTCTGGCGCATATTGAAAGTGCTGGATACGAAATAGCTGCATGAGAGATTGGGATTTGTTTCGGGATTGCCTAGAAATATAAAGCCGTTGAAACAACGCTGAGTAAACGACATGACGGTATGGCACAGAACAGAAACAAAAGAGTCCACTTATTGATGACTCATTTGCTTGTAATATGGACCAAAGAAGCAATGTCAATGTAATAACAGTCCTTTGCGTTATTTACAGCCAAAATACACCAAAATAAATAAATTAAACATATCAAAATAATGAGGTTTATCCGCTTTAAAGCCCCAAAGCTCATGGCCAAATAATGCATGGAATTGCGGATGAAACCTCTCGAGGGACTACACCACACGGAGGCAGGTACAAAGAGTACGGTACTGTGGATGGTTGAATGAATTTACTTTGAACTGATGATGATCCTCACAATTATTCTTACAAGCAGCCTCTTTCTTGCACTACTTTCAATCGATAGCCCAACTCCCACCACTTCAGATGAAACGTTGATATATTTTGACAATTTTCATCACTAGGTGAACATGTTGTACAGTATCTTCAGTCCACGTAACCGTTCTGTCTCTCAATACCGGAAAGTATGCAATTTATTTTTGTTTATCTATTTATTTTTAAGCTGGAGCACTCGAAAGCAGTATAGATTAGGGCAGTGTATAGACAGAATCCCCTTATGGCGTACAGTGTACCAGATAATTAAGTAAAGGCGAATGAACCCACCAGATATGTTTAGAACGTGCATAACTGTAAATACAGATCACACCCAAGGTGATTTACGCGAAAACCTGAGAATGATCGTGCCGTACAGGTGAACAATGACTAGCCTGCTTATCCAGGTGCTCAAACTTAACACCACTTGAAAAACACAAGCTTGTCCGACCCCGTGCGATGTTCGCACAAATGGGGCAATCGAGAGATTGGGAACAAGCGTCCTGCCGCTACGATGGGCATATTACTGGGTCGTTTGCGTACTCAGCTCCCCAGTGTTTCGGCGTGAAGCGTTCAATTGCATCACCTGGTCGGATCCCAAATATGCACCGCTAGTAGTATTACCCATTTATCTCAAAGCACTGCTTTTACAATCTGCAGCTTTACAACGAACATCAATTAGAACAATATTGAATTCCACAATGAAGCATAACTTGGTCCTGCTATTCAACTTGTTACACAAAGATATAATCCGATGTACCTAGACAAGAACTGTAAAGCAGCTTTTACTAGAGAGCTTTGCAGACGCAGATTATACACTGAATATACCAAAGGGCTGGATCAATAATTGTGCTTAATAGTCCTTCGCACTCAGATCTAGTTCCCAATTGAAATTAAACTGTAAATCACACCCAGGACGTGTGGCAATATGGAAACATTTATTAGAGAATCCTCGTTAGCTTGCATTATAGAGCATACTGCTTGTATGCCATGGCAAATTCCATTGATGATTCATGTCGAAAGCGACCTAAAAGCGTCCGAACGAAAGCTTTTAAGATATTTTTACCCTCAAGAATCCTTAAAATCACCGTTGTATGCGCCACTTTTGCTGCTTTATATTGCACCCATTGCATGTTCCCATGCATCGATGAATACTTTTATACCAGTTGAGCTATGCTGCTATTAACACGGTTTCTCCATTCAGGAGGAATATATGCACTAGCTTTGGCATAAATTTTAGTAATTTATGATAGTTTTTGCCAACTATATGCCTAATGGCAAGATGGAAAAGGAATCGATGGGATTATGAAGTAAATGTAGTAAGACTTGACGAATCATGTTAGAGATGAAATACATAAATCTAAAGAAAAAGTACTGCCGATTATGTCAAACGTGTTCAGGTGAACTTAACTTGAACTCAACATGACTTGTAAGCGGTTCAGTCCGAATAAAACGATTTTGTTAGTGCCTGGTAAGCACAGCGCATGTTTGTACTTTGTCACCATCAAATTACCAGGAGTTTTGTCGCGTAATGCAAAAGGTATAACGCGACGTCTCACGCTTTGAAAAAACAGTACGCTCAAGGGAATGACTTGTAAAAAGAGCGTTCTATGACTAACAAATGCGGATGGGAAAAATTGGCTGACAATCTGAAAGCACGTGCTGAGTGGTCATGTTTAACTGTTGGTCCCTTAGTTTGGTGTAACGTCTAAGCTTCAGCAGTTGGTGGTAAAAAGGACTGAAGATTCCGAAATCTGTAAGGTCAGGATTTGGTCAGTCTGGAAAAGACGATAAAATGCACTGGGCACTCACACGGCTTTCAGTGATATTTCGTGTGCCGGAAGAAGTCGGCAATTTCTAGTTTTAGATACCGTAATTCGCAGGGTATAAATGCAATCAGATATCGTTTAAACCCGGTTGCTAGACTGCATGGTTGCTCCAAATACAGCTACACAAGTAAGCTGAGAATTTATAGGTATAAGATGGGTCAAATCATCAAAACTGACTCGGTGGAGGCCAACTTGATGGTTCCAAATCTTTTAGCCTCTTAAGGGTTGATATCACAAGACGAAGTCACCCTGGAGCAACGCAACAATATCGCATTCCTGTGACATATAAGATAGAGTTAATCTGTCAATATGCAAATGACAATAGAAGCATGTTAAACTTTTCACAACCACAGTCCATGTCTCGTTGCATGAGGTCTTGCTCTTCCTGAGTGCTGAGCAACCGTTTTAACATGATGTGTTTTTGGCAAATCTGAAATATGGAGGCTGGTGCACTAGCGAGGAACTGAGATTCCGTAAGGTAAACTAAATAATTACTCGATGGTATTAAGTAGACGACAGAAGGAGTCCTGATTTCCTAACTAAATAGGTAATGCTTGTACGGTTTTGGAAATTCCTTTTAAGAGCTTCGAGTTTTCACCTTCTATCGCAATATAGTGGTTGAAATAACACGGCTTAAGTTGTTGGGATATACACTAACGTGGGTGTACGAAAATATTAGAAGGTTGCTATAAGCCAACATGTATGAGTGGAGTATGAATTAAATAAGTTTGTACCCACATTACCCTAGGCTATCCGAGGGATAAATGCAAATTTGCTAACAGTATTCCGACGCAAACTCCCACAGAAGGCCGGTATGGGCACAATTAACCTGTTGCACTACAATCATAATGTGTAATCGGATACAAAGTTTATTCAACCTTGGAAGTTATATTGTAATCCTTTATGCGGAAACGAGCTACTCTTTATTGTCTGTCGAACCGGTTTGTGTATTCATATAAAGCAGATCCGCCGTATGTTGATAACTTAATAAACTGGACCAAAATGGTAAAAAACAGAGGTGACCAACGTAAAGTGGTCCTGATCCCTAAGTTTCACACGACACAGTTTAAAACGATAGAAAATGGAATGATCATTGACGGTCAGGATAAAGTGGGTCGACTACGGTGATTTTACTAGGTGTTCAACGCATTCATAACGATAAATTGTACATCAAAGCTGACTGCATTATAAGTTTGACGTTGTAGTCGCATTATAAGATTAGATTGGTTCTGAAAGGGCACAATATCAGCCACCTGTCAGTTTGGCCAGCTGTCGCATTTCAGCATGCTTTTCCTTAATCGCAGTGAGGATAGGAGAATCGAAAATGGTCTGATTAGTCCAAATAAAAGATATAAGATGTAAATGCACCATTGTCACCAACGATCATTGTCAATATGTCTTTTCATTTTTTAAACTCATATACCAAATCCACGCGAGTCAACCATATTTGACCTTGGCCTTCCAAGTTAGATACATTTTTGACGAATTTCTATCGGCTTGGATGCGTCCAACTTTGTGGATTTCCATCGCCTTGAAAGGTTCAGTACATTTTCAATACTGCATCACAGCTCTTTGGTTTGGAAGCTTGGGATAGTTCAAAGAACATTATAATCGTAACCGGGAAAAACACACTCTTAACAAATTTTAAAGCGACGTGGTACTCGTTTATTTATTGACCAACGTCTCTCTACATATGTCCTACTAGAGTTGTCAAAGTTATGGACAATGGACAATGGACAATGGTTTAGTACGGTTAAAAGAGCATCGCTTAACAAGTCCCGTGGGATGGAAATTGTTGCGAATATAAATTGCATAATAAAGTGAAAAGCGTTGTGGTGGACTCACCATAGACTTATTTGAAATAGCGGAGATGTTCGCGTATTAAACATAAAATATCAGTAAGTCCAATGGTTGAGCGTTTGGCAGGAAACCGTTTGATTGCGTTTTGTAGCCCCTGGCTAACAAGTCATAAAAGGAAATGTAAGTGAGACAACGCATCGTCAACACGTTTTTTTAAATATCGCCAGATTGGGAGCAGAGACGACATAATTAGGGAGGGCATTCCAAGGCTCACACACGCGGAGAGAAAAGAAATTTTCTACGGCATTCAAGCCGGCTATAAAGAATTGTCAGTCTCAGAGGGTGACCTCTTAGTTTAATGTTGGGGTTCAATTCCAGCAGCGGACGGCAAATGTGGTTTGGGTTCTTCAGAATCTGGTAAACCATTATGAGATCCCCCCGCAAAAGCCGATATCGACTGCTGTACATTTTTAGAGATTTCAGTCTAAGCTGATAGGGCAGATGAAAGAGGCCCCTGACGTTCTTGGTTTCCCGTCGTTGAGGAGTCTCGGGAGGCAATGAGATCTTGTTTCTGCCACGGCTGCCACGCCTGAATAGCATATTCTACATGCGGGCGCACCTAGGCGTTAGGCATTTGGGGAAATATTGATGGTTCAAACCGACGGAAAGCTCTGCGAAGAAGGCCGAAGTGTTGATTTCCGGTTCTCCTCTCCTTCTCTGCTTGTTTGGGAACACCCGAGATCTTCCTGTACCAATTCACCCAGGTCCCGCTCATGAGAAACCTTTGCCAAGGTGTGGGCTTCAATCTTGACGGCGCTCACCAGCTGGTGACGCAGATGCATCACTTTGCCACTTAGCCATGTTCAATTGAAGCTTGTTACTCTTTGACCATTCGTGAATGCAATCTAGGTCATGTTGGAGCAGATCCTGATCTGCCTTGTTACTAATCGCCCGCCATATCTTGACGTCATCGGCGAAAAGCAGGAAGTTTGAGGAGATGACTCTTGCCAGGTCGTTGATAAACACCAGGAATAAGCGCGGTCCCAGCACTGAGCCTTGCGGGACACCACATTCCACCTCAATTGGGTTAGAAAGTGATCCCCTAACACTTATAATGCATAATGTAGGGATATCGGCCACTAGTGTGACCTGCATGCCATTACGTAACATGAATGAACGCTGTGACCGACTTTTAGTCGTTCGCACTGATCGACTAGAGGCAGTAGAACTGCATCGCAAACCAACATGTTTTCAGTTAAGGAATATCTTGCCTCGTCAAACGGTTGCTTGCACGGGACCCATGGACCAAGGCGGTTGACGAAAGCGTCCACATGGATATGATTTAGTATGGAACTTTATAATACATTCTATAGGGTCAGTCACTTCGTTCTCCTCCATAAACTTTTTGCCTGCGGTATCAACTGTCCCATGCTCATGTGGTTGGAAGGTTACTTACACGACAGAACATCCAAGTTAAGAATAGCCGACACTCACTCCGTAAGCCCTTGTGTCTCCAGCGGCGTACCGAAATGATGCGTTCTCGGTCCGCTACTGTTTTTAGTCTTCAGCAATGACCTTCCAACGAATGTTCCATCCTTGATCCGGATGTTTGCTGACGATGCCATTATCTGGACAGAAATGCGCTCATTATAAAGCCATGTTATCTTCAGAAAGATCTGGACCGGATTAATGAATTATCAGAAAGGAACCAGTTCCTATTGAAACCCGCAAAGTGCTACCTGCTGACGAGGTGTAGCAGTTTCAGCTGCACATGCATTTTATGCTGCACGTCCTGCAATACTTGATCAATGAAGGTGACTTAGGGATGATTGTACAAGAAAGTCTAGTATATTCGCCCAAATGTTTAAAAATAGCCAATTTCGGCGAACTTGAGCCTTTAAAACCACCTCCCGGCACATTTGATCGACGGCTAATATCATTGCTGGTTAAATCCTCTCTTCATTTCTAAGGTGAATATGCTCTTTAGGCTTGGTGTTCACCCTGAAAAAAACTGATTGGTATTTTTGGAGCAACGCGATCTCAGTTACGAACTACAGCTCCATTTGCACAGTGTGTTCTCCTCTAACTACCGACGGCTACGCGAAGATCCCATTCTCAGTTATCGGTTAGTAATTGCGATGGACAACCTACGTACTTCACTGCTGATCCAAGCTCCTTACAAACAATGCAGTGGCGACCAACAGAGCCAGGTAACGCAACACTCCCGGTTGGATTGTAGAAAGTAGTTGACGCTCTTAGAAACAGTCCCCAATGGAACGCACTACCAACACAAGTGCTGAACACGCCAAACATTGCGACATTTGAAAAAATACTAGATTTCCATTTTAGCGACCAACGTTACCCAACATTGTGCTAAAGCGCAATGTATAGACTGATGATTCTTTCCGAGTCAGTTTGGAAAATTTTGATGTTAAATAGCTTTTACACATCTATTCCATGGGTTTCGTAAAATTATGCTTTTTATCCCATCACATACTATTGAACTAATAGAATAGTTAAATTTGACCCAGAGTAAACTAATTTTTCTTACTTTTATGACCATGTAGATAATCAGAACTGACTTGTAAAGTGATATCTGCAGTAGCATATTAACACCTCGGCTCATAGTAACTACAACAATATTACCGTGAACAATGTAGATTTACAAGTTCTAGCATTTAAATATAGCGAACGCATATCAGTCCATGTATATTGATTCCATATTAACCAAATTCTCGTTAGTACCGCTATGCATCACTGGTGTGCACTTTGCAAATGTGTAAAAAGGCAGTTAAGAGCGGTACATGTAATTTAGTGGGGATATAACTCAAAAACATCATTTGCAACAGATATCGCAACAGCGTGAGTGTGTTGACTGTAGTAACGTTAGCACATTCAGGTACATCAGTATCGAGATTAGTGCATGGGACAGCATGCAACAAGAGTTGGGTGAAGACATTCGATGAATTCACAGTTGCAAGTAGTTGAAAACGTAGGTGTCGGGATTTTCCGCATTTTCTTTATGCGCGACTTCATACCAAATCACTTATTTGTATTTGTACGCGACATATGCACTATAACTTGCTGTAACAGGCAGGGATAAATGCCCATTACCATTGTTAGAGGCATCCCGTAATCCATTTGTTATGCTCTGGAAACTTGCGTATCTATATCTGCTTAAATCGTCCGAAATACTTGGTTGAAAGTTTTTCATCCGGTGTAGTTGGAGCTCATTGGAAAATCAAAGAAAGATGCGTTAACAACACGCACAATTCTGTCGACATTGACTGAATGCTGATAATCGCCTCCAATTATGTCGCGGTGAAAAATTCCGTGTAATTTCGAATACTGCTATCACAGAGCGCTTCGGTCGGAGAAGTCCAAATAAGAGATACAGTATGTATCTAAAGTGGTGAAGAACGTGTGCTTTCTCTCAAGACGCAGCCAAGACGAGATTTAATGGCAGTGAACACAGGAGTAAAAATTATACGGGATTTATATGAAATGAATATTCGCACTCATCTATTGGAAAAGGGCGATAAAAAGGTGCAGGATTGGTAGCATGCGTTTGTGATTGTGTGCCCAGTACCGACGTTGTGTGTGGAAAACAATTACTTCTTAGTTAAAGGCTTCCATGTACAAATGTGTGAAACTTCTGTCATTATCTGCTTACGCTTATTTCGATATCGAATATAAGCCCATCCACGAACGGGCTGAGAATTTGATTTTGCAATATCAAATTTGTCCAAAGTTATAATTCCCTATATTAGTCGACCCTCAAAAATGTACGGGAAGTGCACTTTTGTCACGCTTTTCCCAATTTCATTGAGTGTGCGTGTGTTTGATAATATCTATTCCAGTAGGCTTCTGTTACTATCATCCTTCGCGAAAGTCAAATGTGCAATTTACCAAGCATTTCCTCTACAAAAATAAATTAGACATTGTCGTCAGTGTGCACGCAGTGCTGCGTGGACACCGTAAAATATGTGACACAACTCCTTTCTGAAATGCTGTACGTCCCAAGCGGGTGCTGATGAGGGAAGATAAGGGCAGACGTGTGTATTGATCTTCTGTGTGCATTTTGCACGCGATTTTTTCAAATTGCACGCAAACGTGTCATTAGCCGACTCCCCAACTAAGGAAATGAAAAATTCTCCAACATTCATCTGCTTATATCCGGTAATGTACGGTATATCTGTACCGATATTGTTAATGGGTACTGAGGAGACAATACGAAATGTATGCTTCTACTAGATTCCATCTTCTGAAGGCAATTTAGAAGTGTTAGAAGAAAATATCTAAGTAAATGTCCTAAATACCAGAAATGAATTTGACTTACGGGATAATTAATCCGGCACAATATATTCGCACGAACGACACTGCTGAGTGGGGCACACATTGATATAGATGCCAGGGAAGGTAGCTTTGAAGATAGATTTATTCCGAACATGGTTGCACAAAGATGACCCTCCCATGCTCCAAAGTGGAAGGAAGTAGTCTCCCTGCAGCGCTTGGATTGAGGATTGCACCACCGAGTCTCTCTCCACTACAATCTAGATGCGGTGCAGTGTTAACTCATTTGTAGACTGACTTCAAAGGCTAAGAACTATGCCCAAATAAACTTACTGTAAACCAGTTCATTTTGCTCTTTTTACATATTACGTTCAAGTGTAAAATAACAACGCCTCTATATGGTAAATCAATGGGTATTCCACTGATCCGATTAGCGCACGGGTATAGAAAAGCAAGAGTTCTGGATGGCCGCAATTCTCATTAATGACGATTAAGTCAATATGTTTGTCATGCTTCCAAATTACTCTATCAAGCCACTAATGCATTAATAGGCTGCCGTAACACCATATATCTGGACACAGCTAAAATTTTGCATCCGATGGAGGTCACTCAGATTTTAAGAATTATTTCATGTACTAAACAGGTCGTGGTCTTTGACTCTGGGAATCACTCAAAGACCGTGGTCTCGATGTAACCGTGGAATAGTAGCAACGAGAAGACAAACATGAGTGCCCGAATCAAATCGCATAATTTGGTTCCAACTGATAGTCCACAAGTGTGGAAAGTTAAAAATCATACTTTATGTGGACACGCAGCGGTTTAGCGCCTCAGACATTGGTGCTCAGCACACGCGGAGTGCCATATTAACTCCCCAACAGTTGGCCCATCAATTATCGGCCTATCTTTATGAAGATAAACGTGATCAACTATCGGTGAAATATGTGACGTATATCAGGAAAACAAGGAGTATTTCAATGTGATGCATGCTGAGTATAAGTTGTTATTTGTTCCGCATTCACCTGTCACTGTAGTTAAGCAACAAGAGCAAGCATGGGTTTGGAGAAGGACCACAAGAAGACTCTTGCTTTAACATGCGAGCTCTATGAGAAAATACTATGTCCAGTTTAGATCGAAGTAAAGAGAAAGGAAGTTTGAAGATACGATCAGTTCAGGACCAGCCTGGCAACATGCGCATAGTCATGCGAGAAAAATTATGCTTGATGATTACCCAACAATTGGGTTTTCTCTTTTCTTTATGAAACATAAAGTGCTATCTACTTGGTGTCACAAACAAATAAATAAATTCTGGTATTCCAGTTGCTGGTTGCACGTGGTCTTCTACTTTGTGCAACTTAAGCCGGGAAAACAAATGCATTCGTGTTCTGGTTACTAACGAGCTTTTGACACCGTGAATTCGCATAAATTGCCGAGCTAGCTGATTACAGAGATTTCTCTCCATGCTCTCTGTGCGAAGATCCGATATCACCATAAATGCTGTCGTTACCGAAAGGTCACATCAGGCATGATTAATATAGATGATCTAGTTGCAGAAAAGTGAGTCTTTTCAATGCTTAATTTGCATTGTGAATTAGGAACGACAACTACCGATTTGTATTATACCTTTATGCTAAATATTCACTCTGTGGCGTTGGTGATGTGGTTCTAGTGTGGGTAAACAACTTGCTATTAGATTACCTGCTGAAAATGCAATTAAAATTTGGTGGACTATATCAGTGTTGTTTGCCAAATTTTAACTAACACTAACCACAACTGTTTATATTCGTTAAAACTTAGTTTTGACGTCAGGCTGAGAGTCATCGGTGTCAAACTGTTGAAATATTACAGCCGCCAGGTTCACCTTACGGAATTTCTCTGCGCCACGTAGTTGCCGCCCACAAAATTCCATCATATTTGCTGTTGTGTTGACCCATACGACAGAAATGCTCAACGCTAATATCCACAGCATGGTGGCCGTATTACAACGCGTCACGAATTTACGTGACGCTTACAGGCATCAGAAAACCAAACTACACCAACCCATACTACTTTTTGGCCTGAAAAACGGTGGTAATAGCCATGCGTTCGGCCATATTCAGATGATTCATTTAAGAAAAGTTTTACTCCTTGAATTCGGTGTTGATGGTCAGCCGGTGTCTATGGTTGCTATTTTGTTAAATTTTGAGAGCCTTTAACATGCTGTCTAACACAGCTTGCGAAGCCATGGCTATTTTATCCACAATATGGTATCATCATCCGCCATTAATAAGCTGATAATACTTCCACACAAAACTTTATACCCTGATGTAATACGCTTTCATGGTTGCTACACGATTTCGCAATGGGAACGTAATATGTGATTTGGATGACAGATTCGGTTTGACATAGCAGCAAGTAGGTTAGTTCTGCGACACATTTATGTTAATCCGAATGTGCGGGTAGTGTGACGACTCTTTTTTATAAAGTAGCCATGCATTAAAAACGCAATCAAATTTAAGGGCTGCTTAAAAAATCATGCAAACGAAGGCAAATGACTCATCAACGTCAGTGAACTGAAGGAGTGAACACTCAAACGACTCTTACTGTCATCCAGTTTCTTGGACTCCAGCAGACCTTGGCTGTTCGGCTAGAGCTGAATTGGTATTCACAAGAGGCATCCACGATGGATACACATCTACGGCATTAGAATACTAAGTACTCTCCTTGTATGTTGTTTTCGGCAACATTAACAAAGCTGGCACAAGCTTCATTTTAAGTCAGGGAACAAAGAAGATAGTGCAATCTCAAATCCGGGTAGATGCAACATTTGATATGGTGTTTGTTAACGGCGTGGAAATGTTTTCTCTTTTTTACTCGGGCACCGGTTGGAAACTCTGATCATGGCATCGTAATCATATTCCACGTTAGGTTTAGCAGATGAACCAAAAGGCTCTCAAGTGTTAAAATGTTTGGAAGTCTAGGCGGAGAACAAGCCTACACCAGAACATTCAGAGAGCACTTGAGTAAATTGACTCCCAAGATTTTAGCGTAGTTCACAAAACAGACGTATTGTAACCAGTTCCAAATTATTTAACTTATGTTTCTACATTTGCTGTCCATATGCTACAAGTGTCATGCACGCCGACAGATTTTTGTCTCAATATCTTAAACGACTGTGTAAGCTTAAGGAAAGTGCTTTGTAATTTATAGGCTTCATGACAGTAAAGTTGCTTTTGTTGATATAAGAAGTAATCAGGTAGACGCAATCATGTCTACCTTCAAGTCATAGTTGAAAATATGGAAAGTACCGAATCAGTTAAGTAGAGCCACCCGCAACGTCACGTGAAGAAGCAAACTTCAGTTTTTGGGAACCGATAGCACTGCAGTAGTCGATACACCCTTGGCAGAGTTACAATTAGCCTTAGGTAACCTTCCTTCTGTGAACAGTCTGGAATAAAACAGGGAATCAACCGAGTTGCATGTGAACAAAGCACTTGGTTTACCTACGTTGTCTGTCGTTCTAAATAGTGTACAGATGACCTTCACAACCTCTCGCCAACTTGTAAACAGCAGCAGCAAAAGAGAATTGACAGTTGGCGATGCACAATCATGACGCCAGTACCAAAAATGCATCTCGCGAATATCGGCCGACCGCTTACATGTCGGTTGCCTTAAACACAGTTGATAGGCTAATTCTTAATAAGATCTCAGCCCACATGCATTTGGATGATACTCAACAGCTGATATGTCGCAACTCATGGTCTACATTTGGGGCAGTAGCATGTCTAGTAAGTAGTGTGCTTTCGTCACTAGATATTAAAAGCAAATTCATCCGCAACTGCTCTCCGGATTTTAGCAACGCTTTCGGTTTTGTAAACCGGCAATCATTGTTGCGCTATCTATCAGGTTCTGTAGTCTAAACATCTTTGTTCTGTTTGTTGAAAGACTATTGCACTAAGCGCACTCAGTTTACCAGGTCGGTAGGAAGAAAACTTTTTTCACCTACCACGAACTCGGATGTTCTTCAAAAAGCAATTTCTTCCCGATTCTTTTTTCCACTTACGGTACCTCAGTCCTGTCCCTGAAGAATGCACCATGCGGAAGTTGGTAGGCGACGTACTATCTGGCGTCCATCAGCCAAGCATAAAGTCAACGACCAAACTACAGACCCTGTAGGAAAACCTCACAGCTTGATCTAAATCCCAATGCCTACCATTACACAATTGAGCATGAAAGGATGACCATTTAGTTTGTTCTAACGAAATTGTCACTAGCAACTCTTAACGCACAGTCCGCAATTTTGCAATGACGTGAATGTTTGACCTCTTATACATTAGTCAAAAATCTGGAAGTGAAAATGAGCAGTTGGCTTATGCGGTTCTTTCACGTGAACGAAACATTCAACAAAGCTTGAGGACTCTCATATTATGCTATAGGTCTCAGGAGGTAGTCTTATGTAACATCTTTTTATTCAGCTTTTTCTTACTGCATTTATGTTACTCTACTTGACACCTTGCTCAAATAAGGACCTCAAATATTTTGTCAGCTCAGTGAAGTACAAATTATGATGTAGGGGTACTTCATGCTGGAAATACGTAACCTTATTCTAGGCAGCCATTTCAATTTCTATAGAAGAAAATTGCAGCAAAACCATCCACCCAAAGTAGCCAGCTCTTCACACAGCGTTTTCCAAATGCGTATCAACATCCTTGACTAAGCAGTGTTACAGTAATAAATACGCCCGAACAACCGCCCATGGTTCTTTGAATGTCCCATGGATAAAAGATAAATTTGCAGTTATTCAAGAATTGATTTGCATATTATTTCAGTGCTATTGGCTCTGTCAAGTAATTTTAACGGTGGTGTTTTTATATATATCTGCATATACTCTTCGTTTTCATTATTTACCCCTGTAGATTAAGTGTGTCTTAGAAGTGAATATTCACCCTTTATAGCTGCATACCGCATATCCTTGACAAACTGACTGCAAATTATAGCAGGTTTGTCGTAACACGCTTGGTCCACTAGACACGGAAATCTCAAGTTACAGGTTGGTGAAGATTTGGCTCTATCGACCCATAGTAACGGACTACGAATTGTCAAACTTTGGTGATCAAGGACACAAGTGCGCACTGTTTGTCAGAAAGATCCAGTACACTGTGAATGATGATTCGATACATAGTATGCGTGAATTTTGGGTAGTATCTGGACATTTCAAAATCTCCGTTTATCGCCATTTGCACCAATCCGGAATGGTCCCAAAACTCGGAAAACTGGTACCACACAAATTGACTGAGGAGCAACTTTTGGTCGTTGTGGCACCCCACTTCTATTGCTCAACGTAAGACACAGATATTGATGACTGAACGCTTTATTTACGGGATACCGGAAGAGTGTGTTCCATAACAAGAAGCACTGGTGGATGTCAGCAGATGAAAAGCCAGCTTAAGGCCCGAAGTGCTAACTGCACCGGTAACGAGTGAACCTTACCGTCTGGTGGTATTGATGCTCCTCGTCGTCTATGTAGTACCGCTACCTGACAATTCCACGTTTACTTCAAATGCTTATTGAAAACAATTGCAAAAGACTGTCAAGGAACACCGTAAAAGTGTCAAGGAGCAACCCGATCCCTTCTGCTGCATGGAAAAGCAAGTTCTCACTTGACAGCACAAATTTCAACAGCTCGGTATTGAGACTATTATGCATACAGCATTTAAACCAAACCTTTCTACTAAACACTACTACTCTTACTGCTCAATGTAAAAGCACTGGAAGGACAAGAGTTTCGATGACCGCAACCATATTGAAACTTATCTTGCCAATTGCTTTGACAACGAGCCCAGCTGGTTCTTAGAGAGAAACATGGACAGTGTGCCCGAACGTTGGCTATTTGTGGTCGATAACATTAAACGTTACATTACTTACACATGGTCGCTTATTTAAATAAACGTTATTTGGAAAATGAGTTAAAATACTCAATTGAATTTGAGACAAATTAATAGAAAACCTACGCTGGAATCATGAGATGCACCAATTGTTGGTCCAGAATTCACCACATTTTCTTCCGTTCTCCTCTGTGTGCTTCCAGGATGTATTGTCAGCTGGGAGGAGCTTGCACATCGAAGGCACAAAACGTTAACGAATCTCTTTGTTGAATCTATATCAATCGTATTATTGATGGACTCACTGCCGCGAGCGACACGAAATGCGCCATTAATTTGTACTATCTAAAAGTTAACAAATCAAATCCGTGAATTGTCTGTTATTGCCGCTGGAGAATAAATAAATACAGACAGATTTGGTTCCGCATGCGGACTCCAGAAAGCAGTGAAAACGCAAAGCCAGACTGACTTAAATGATTTCATGTTACCTTAGGTGAAACTCTCCTGAACAGGAAGGAAGACATTTGTGTCTCTCTGCTCCATAATATAGCCATATGGCTAGTTCTGTCTGGAGTATTTAGTATTCCTTCAATACTTCGAATGTCGTTGATTGTAGTACATTATTCCTCTTGTAGATGGAAATTGGGTATTCCCCACCCGAAAACACTGCACTGCATAGGCATGTCCACAGCTTTGTTATGCAGACCAGTGTCAAGTAAGGTTGATCAATTGGTTGACTTCATATAGAACTGAATGAATACGTATCCCATGTCGGCCTGACGCACAATAAGACTGGCATTGTGTGTTTACTTGAGATAGGTTGTTTCAAGATTCGAATGGTGTATTCGATTATTTGATTAACTTTGAATTTCAGTCCATGACCATCAGAAGGTTGCTGTATCCACTACCATTACACTGTTGTGAGAGAACATGAAAGAAGGATATAAATATCTATAAAAGATCGCGAAAGGGCTTACTAGGTGAACAAGTGATGGGTAATTCATTGTCGAATCACCTAACGGGTAAATTGATGGGGCAGTGTAAGCGCGTTCCGAAGATAAGGGGCTGATATTTGGTTGCACAGTGGATTGCAAGTCTACACTTAAGGTGCAAAATATAAGTGATTTGGATTGGTGGCTACATAGCAGCGGACTGCTGATGAAACAAATAAACAAACATCTTGAGCGACGATTCACTCTATTTCTATTTAACTGCTCTAGATTACCAGTTCGAAGGCTTTTGTGAATAATAATAATAATAATAGCTATGTTTCTCATCGAATAAGAAACTGTGTCTGTATTAGGTACAGATCATATTTTACAGAGCTCACTCCGACGCATCAGTAATAATGTTTTTGTGATTATCACTCTTTGGTGTTTCAATGGTATGTATTTACTTACAGATGTGTCGCAACGCGATGTACATTAATTGGATAAGAGGATGGTAGCAGCACCAGGGATGTAACAAATTGCGTGAACTTTTTTGTTTCACCCATAATTTTTTTATGCACCTTATTGGAACAAGTCATAAAGTGATCACTCCCAGGTGAACAGAGTCATAATCCTGTTCAAGTCTAGATATTTTTCGTGCCTAACGCGAAAAGCCGCTGCGCCTTCACACGATCTGGTTGCGACTAGGAGCTTATTCCACAAGACAGAATATCTGAGAAGGAAAAGGTTGGATCACCAATTTATCTTGCAATTAGGTATAATAATAACAATGGTAATAATAATAATAATAATGTGTGTCTTGCTCTTGATGTGGGAAGCTATGTCACTAGCGGCACAGATCAATTTGTACAGAAGAATTCATGCTCTTGCATGGGTGACATGCATAAGTGGAGTATTGGGATAACATTCTGGCGGATGGTTGAGGACAAAGCCTAGTTATGAACACACTGGTGTTTATATGCTTTTGTGCCCTTCTTAGTATAGCTCATTGAAGGATTTTTCCCATGTGAAAATAGAGCTTAGGGTAGTTAGAGAGAGGTTATTGGCGATTCTGCTTCTAAATGTTGCCACATTGTCACTTGACCTGAGTGTTATTGGTAGTTTATTCCACAGATAGCTATATGTGACCAGGAAGGAATTAGAGCGGAAATTCGTTCTAGCCTACGATATAGTCAATGTAAAACTTTTATTGCAAAGCACCCGAGTTGATCAAGGTTGTACATTGTGTGTAGGCAGGTTGGATTAGGTCATTTTGTGTAACATGTTGAAAAGTAGCAACAAGCTTTGCTTCAATCGTCGAATCCAAAGTGGTGCGATATGAAGTTCATTGAAACGTTCTCAATAACTCATAGCAGAGTTTCTACCAATCTGATGTTTAGTTAATGACCTCTGCAGGTTCTCCACAGCAATTCTGTCACTCTTTCTCATATTTGCGTATAATACGCTGCGGTATTCTAGGATAGTGTGAGTGAGTAGCTTTTAGAGCTCAACTATAGCACGAGTTGTGTGCATTTTGTTTGATATATTGCACATATACTGTCTGGCACGTGATACTTGTTGTTGGGCGTGTTTGGAGAAATTGTAGGTAGACGAGTACCTAATGCCAAGATTTCGCGTGGAAAACTGCGTAGGGACGCGTTCCTTGTTTAGGTTGATATATCCTTCGGGGATGCAGCAGCCGCAAGATAGGATGCTCGGTTTCTTAGCCGAGAGGCTCACCACCCGTGTGCAGCACCACAACTCAAGGAAATTTAACTCATCTTGCATGAGCAGGAATGTCCCGTGAAGTTCGTCACGCTGAAACTTATAGATTAGTTTGATATCCTCAGCCAACACAAACGAAGTACTATGTTTTACTGGTGTAGCGAGATCATTGATGTAAAGCAAACGAGTAAATTGAAATGTATGTAGTAATGTGCCGTTGTGCAACTGTGAAGAAAATTGCAGAACACATTCAGTATGGTATTGATCGAAAGTTTACTGTTTTGGAAATATGAGAAGTGGAAAATGTTTTTTATATCTTTCTTGCCCACACCTACTCTTAGAATGCAGGACGTTAGTGAACGAGACTTAGCGGCAGCTTTGTACCTTGAATTGACGCAACATACTGTTTCGTTTTCTGTCGATAGAATGTTGCTTGTAACCGGCTCAGAAACGCACCCGGTTAGTCTTGATGGTAAAAGTAGCATGTAGAGTAACACTGGAGAAATTGACAGCACAAATGTTGCACAACCATTGGTTGTTATTGAGCCTAAAATGCATACTCTTCAACCTCTTTTAAGATTGCTCATAGGATGCTAACTATGCTGAACATACGCCTAGATCCACATGCACCAAATGCTGAAAGCTGTCACGTCAACAAATAAAGCGAATTTATTTGTATTCAGTTTGTGATATATTTATCTGTTAGAAAGTTATGTATCCATGACATGAACAAATTTGGGAGTGCCAAACTGCATCATGTGCATTTTGTAATTATTTACTGAGTTGCTTGTCAGTAAGAGAGAATTGTGTTGTAGAGACGACTCGAACATTGCTTAGCAGGAATAACACAATAGTTTTGGAAATCTGCGTGCCAGTCTTCACTCATACAGGGATGAAAATTTATGTTGTACTTAAGCATACTAATTCTAGGTTAACTCATGTCAAGAAACTGCTTTATGCACCTTAGGCTAGTGAATATTAAGCTATAATACCTCCACTTCTCATGCGGATATTCAACGGTTTTACTCGGAATTTTAAATAGAGTAGCGGCATCTGCTGA